>PVIH01004567.1:0-137866 GCA_004025045.1 Sigmodon hispidus
CCATTAGTGAGTGAGTACATCCCCTGCTTATCTCTCTGAGTTTGTGAGACTTCGCTCAGGAGGATATTCTCCAAATCCATCCATTTGCCTGTGAATTTTTGGATATCATTTTTTCTTACTGCTGCGTAGTATTCCATTGTGTAGATGTACCACAGTTTGTTAATCCATTCTTCAGTTGAGGGACATCTAGGTTGTTTCCCAATTCATGAGTTTTAAGTTGTATGCTATTCTAAGTAACATGATAAAACACACAAACACACACACACACACACACACACACTCTTACCTTAAGAGGGAGTTACCCCTTTGTGTGATCTGTCCACACTACATATACCGCCTGCCCTTTGGTGACTTAAGGAAGTCTTTGTTATCACGCTGTCTCAGCATTGCCATGCTGTGCTCAGATAACCCAGTTTTACTTAATAATGGTCTAAAGTGTCAGAAGAAAACAGTCAAGGGCTGTAAGGGTAGAAGTTCTCAACGAGGAAAGAAAACAATTATGTCAAGGCTGCTGAGGTCTTTCGTCAAAACACAACCTGTGATATGTGAAGAGGGAAAAGGAAATTTGTGTGGTTTTGCTGTCATACCAAACCAAACTGAAAAGGTTAAAGCAACAGTGATAGGTACTTACTTAAAATAGAAACATCGTTACATTTGTGTGCATGTGTACATATGTAAGGGGTCAGTGCTAGCCATGCACTCTGAGCATCCACCTGAGGTCTTAGAAAGTGTCCTCTGTGGATGAAGGAGACGGCTGTATGTTCTTGTGCCGGTCTTCAGGTCGGAGCACATCTCCATCAGCACAGGGTTCCCTCCTTCTACATTGACAAGAAACTCACCTGGCCTGGCTTTGCTTTTCCTGTCGCCTGCTACTCTTAGCCAAAGTTTCTCTGAGTGGGAGGAGGGGACTGGAGGAGAAACTGGTGAGCTGGACCAGTGTCCTCAGCTCCCCACAGGGCTGACATGCAGCTTGGAGAGAACCTGAATGGGGAACCGAGCATAGGGCTCAGGCTCAGAGTCTACAATGGATCTAGCACTCTTCGGCTTTCTCGGTCTTAGATCTTTCCTCTCAGAAGAGAGTTGTAATTAATTGTATCATGAAATAGCATATCAAGTATGTTGATGTGGGATCATGGTTTCTACTCTGTGCTCTCGATAAAAAGAGAGGCTATCAGGTCTTGGGTACAGTCAGCATTTCTGTTCTAAAGCAGAGCATGTAGGAGTACATCAATGCCTTTGGATGCTTATACTTATGGCCCACATCCATCGGAATTTCCCCAGATGCTCTGGGGAGACCTTTCAAACTTGTTCAGAAAATCAGACCTTAAACTCACTGCTGTCAGAATTTAGCTCAATTGGTTGGTTACTCTCTAAATTTTTCAGCCTTTTCTCCTTAATCTGACCAAAGAAACTACAAAGAAACTCAAAACCAAAACACTGGTCAACTACAAAGACCCTCTTTGTTCTGGACCAGCCATTTCTAGAGCACTGTTGGAAGTAGGTCCAGGGTGGACATGACATTTTTGCAGCTGGGGCAATACTGCCTGCAGCCCAGCCACACTTCCCCCAATGTGGCTCTGCCTCCTTATCCTGGGCAGAGGACTTGGCTTCCCTTATCTAAAACTGCTTCTGACCTAAAATTCGTTCATGCTCAAATTCAAAGCCCTTGGCCACCAAAAGAGAGTTAAATTCAGCCTAAAGGGGGAGGAATGAGAAGCTGTGTATACAATGTCAGGTCTTCCATAACCAGCTCAGAACTTTCCTACGACTCAGTGGCTTCACCTAAAAGCAAACAGAAGAAAGGACTCCTGGCCTGTTCCTACCAGGCAAGATGCAGGAAAAGGAGAAAACAAACAAAATAAAAACAACATCAATCCAAACAGGAGCTATGAGCACTGGTTCCCATGCATCCTGGCTGGGTTCTTCACCTTCCTGGGAAAGGCCTGACCAGCATTCAGGTCATATCAGGTGGAGAGACAGCTGTGGGGTGGAGTGGGGTGTTAAAGCAGATACCCTCAGCACGGTGAGTCCTTCAACCTCTGGGCAAGACCAAGGATGTTCTCAGCCCATAAATGTGTTCTTAGAGATGTCTCCCAAGGTTCCTTCCACCAGCTACCCCAGAGGACCTGCTAGCCAACACAAGGCACCACCTGGTCCCATTTCCACCACTCACTCACCATAGGACTGTACATCAGCCCTCCCCTCCTGGTCATACTTTCCCCTTCTGTGAGCTGAGTTGGCGGATGAGACTGAGCCACACTAGCCCTGCCGCTGTGTATTCTGTCCGCCACAGGAAAACAGTGCTGTGTCTTGTTATTTTTGAGCAAAGGCCCTAATTGTTCAACAGCCCTGAACTCCTCTATCTAAAATCCACAACCTCCCTCCCTCCCACCCCTCCTTCCTCTGAGACCCACAAGACTGTTACAGAACATTCATTTATTTTTCTTTGGTGCTGGGGCTGAACACTCTGATGACTGAGCCATTGAATTTTAATATGCTACTGTGCTCCTGGGAGGATGCCTTCATTTCCAGCCCCTCTCCCACCCCAGCACCCTGCAAGGACATGTGGTAGTCGTTAGGAACAGTTTGATCAAGTTTAGGTTTTCAGGGTAGCAGAAGGGGAGGGCTGGTGGCCAGGCATGATAAATGGACACAGCATTCAGAGGGCCACTCAGAAAATAAACAGAAAGCCTCCTTTGAGCAAGCCCACTAAAAACAAACTCCCCAAAAGTCTTTTTCTCTATTCTGGTGAGTGGAGGGAGGGTGAGGGAGGTGGGAGGTGGCAAGAAGAGGCAGGTTCTTTAGATGGATATTAACGCTGTTGAGGGCACAGAAACAATTGTACTGGCAGCAGCTGGGCTGACCATCAGACAATGCCAACTGTATGTCACAAATGCAATGTCCCCCATGGCTGAAGTGAGGTTTCTACCTCATGGGCTAATTTCTCAGAGAAATATGAATCACCATGTCAGAGGCGGGTGATGCAACTAGCCTGAACAGCTCACTGGGACCCAGTCTTGTTGACTTTGTGAAAGCCCCTCACAAGAGCCGACTTCCCCAGGTCTCTTTTTGGAACTGCCCCCAGCCACTCTCCCATGCTAGTGCAATCATTACCTGACCCCCATTTGACATTTCTACCCAAGTAGTAAAAACCCTAACCTCGAGTCCTGAATACAGTTGTGTAGACTGACATAAAAGAATTACAGTATTCTTAAGTGTGATAATGACATTTTGTCCTCGTGATTTGGGAGGCTGAACCCAGGGCCTAGCTCATGCTAGACAATGCTATTCTCTGAGCTGCACCTCCATCGGGATACTGACATCTTTAAAAAGATACATCGTGTGATACATAGTATATACATACATAGTATGAAGAAAACCACATGAAACAGGGAGCACATCTCCGAATAGTTTAGTGACAGGTGGTGTGAGTCTGAGTAGTGACTAGGCTGGAGTATTTCAGACAGCTCCTATACTTGTCTGAATGTCTGAAAAGATTTGTGCTCAGGTAGTGGTGGCGCATGCCTTTAATCCCAGCACTCAGGCGGCAGAGGCAGGTGGGTCTCTGTGAGTTCGAGGCCAGCCTGGTCTACAGAGTGAGTTCCAGGACAGCCATAGTTATAACACAGAAAAAGTGTGTCTTGAAAAACAAAAAAAATACAAAAGAGGAGGGAAGAAAGTTTTGTGATACAGAAAAAGATAATCTGAAAAATAGTCCTAGACTTCCAATGGTAAGATTCTACCTACTACCAGTAGAGGAGTCGGGAGCGTGAATAGAGCCTAGTGGAGCCTCTGTGTTCTCTCTCTGTGCAAATTCTGTGATTTGTTGTATAAGAGCTTATATCAGAGCTCCTGAGAAGGAGATTGATGATTTCTTCATCAGTGACTCCGGCTATCCAGGAAACCACGGGAGAGGCTTTTATAGATCACCTTCCATGACGGCTTTCATTTGGAGTCTCTCTTCAGGGATCAGATACAATCCTCTGATGTGCGGCAAGTAGCTAAGAAAATGACAGTTCCCTTGTCTCAGTTTTGATTGTAAGCAGAATAGAGATAAATGGAAAACATTCCACTACTTTCTTCGAGTTAGCAATGCATGTTTGATCCTATAAATTTGAGAGTCAAAGTATACAAGTTCAGATGACTACAGGAAAGAAATACTCTCCTTGGAAACGACGGAATCGGAAACCATCATATCAAACAAAAAACCCCAGAAAGACAAATATCATGTTTCCTCATAAGTGAAATCTACATTAATTTTTTTTTTCTGTGTAAGATGGAGTTTCACACTGTAGCCCAGGTTGGCCACAAACCTGAGGCAATCCCCTTCTGTCTTAAAGACTTCCCATGTACAACTATGATTCACATGCATATATTTTATATGTTATTTTATATTTTAAATTATATGCTGATTTGTCACATACATATAAAGTGGATTAAGAAGGAATAATTTAGGAAGAAGAGGTGCAGCAAGGGGAGAAAAGGGTAGAATAAGAACAAAGCATGATATATGAAATATAATGAATCATTATTTTATATAATAACTTAAAAAATTAATTGAAAGAAAGGGAAGGAAGATGGGAAGATGTATTCATCGGAGCTGCTCGAATAAGAGACGGAGACAGAGACACTCATCTCACTGTGGTACCTACTCCCTTCCCTCCTAGAGGATGCTGGGACCAGCTGGAGAAAGGATGCTGATCCCCAGATAGTTAATTGTAGAAACTCACAAAAGAATCCTGGCTGCCATCAGCCAAGCCCATGCAGGTCCCTGGAACTGGCTATGCTTCTGTTGTCTCATTTGCAGAACAAGGGATGGACAATGCTAAGTGTTTTGAAAGGCACTTAAACATCCCCTGATGGGGAGGGTAAGCTGCTATATGAGGTACCAGGGACTGCAGTAAGAAAGACGCACAAACTGTAGGCTTTATTCATATTATTTAAAAGTTTTAATTCATCAAATATTCAACGTGGATCTGTGTTGTTCTGAGGCAGGGTCTCATGCTTTACCCCAGGCTAGCCTGCAGTCTTCTTCCCTCAGCTTCCTCAGTGCTGGGATTAGAGGTTGGAGTCCATCCTGGTTCATGGGGGACTTGACACAACAGATTCAATCTCTCACATTCCAGAGGCTGTCCCGAGTCAAGGTGTCAGCAAGGCCCTGTTTTCTGTGGGATATAGTAAAGGGAAGCCTTCCCAGCTCCTGGGCACAGCCATCAATCCCTAGCTTTTGGATTCCTCATTGTGCCTGTCTGCATTGTCACACTGTTTTCCTGTTATCTCTGTCCCCTTCTATGTTTTCCTAGACCTTTGTTGTGTGTGTGCGATGTGTGTGTGGGGTCAGAGGACACCTGTGTAGAGTCAGTTCTTCCCTTCAACTTTGACATAATTTCTGGGGATCGAACTCAGTTTGCCAGGCTTGGTGATGGCAAGAGCCTTTATCTCCCTAGCCTTCAGTCTTATTTTAACACCAGTCATGTTGAGTGAGAGGCTCACAGCACACCCATGTCATCTGTTCTCACTCAACTAACCCTATCCCCAAGGACCCTGTCTCCAAATAGAGGCACATTCTGAAGTATGCAGGATTCAGAAACAACAGTCTCCTGCCCCAACCCCAGCCCCAGGCTGATAACAGCAGCAGCTATGCATTTCCAGCTGGGAGAGGCACTGAGTCCAAGCCTGCTGGGCGGCTCATCCACTGGAGAAATGCCCACTGTAACAGGAACAGCCTCTTCTCTTTTTGTGGCTAATGCTAAAAGGGACATTGGTTTTACAAAAAGTATTGTGGTTTTCCTCAGGAAGTGCCCCTAGCCAGAGCCCAAAGCAGGAGAACTCTGCTCAACAAGAGTTAAATGGAGAATTATTGGCTGTGCTACAAAAGGTGCATTTGCCTGCATTGGATTTGGAAATATTCCTCAAACCAGCAGTGTATGTGTATGTGCGCGCATGTGTGTGTGTGCATGTGTGTGCCTGTGCGTGTGCGTGTGTGATATATGGACGAAATTAAGGGCATATAGGCATTGGTCCCCTCTGTAATCTGCCTCAGGTCTGGGAGAGTTTCCCTCCCAAGGGTCAGCCAGCACTTTAGACTTTGTGTACCTTAAGGTCCTTGTCACAAGGGGCCACCTCTGCTGTAGTTTACACAGCAGCCACAGACACATGAAAACAAGTGGGCAGGCCTCTGCCTCGTGGACTTCTACCTGTGGGTGCTAAGAGTGAACTTCACATGAATTCTACGTCCATGAGACAGGAGCTGTCTTTTGATTGTTTTTCAACTATGTCAAAACGTAAAGGTCATTCTTAGTAAGCAGAATGTAGGTTACAGGCATCTAGACTTCTGACCAGTATATTACTGAACATCAGAGATGTTCTTCCATAGCATATCATTGCTGTTATAGCAACGAATTTCCCTCTACAGCTTTACAGCTGGAAACACACTTTCATATATGTGCCAATTCTCTTATGCACCCCATTTGTGGTCATAGCAGGATAATATGCCTCCATTTTGAAGATGAGAAAACTAAGACTCCAAAACCAATTTCTCAATTAATACATGGTCTAGCCAGACTGGCATATATCTTCTGGCTTCTTATCTGGTAAAGCAGTTAAGAGGCTATATTGCCAGATACATCCAAACTAACTCCTTGTCAGACATAGTCACATATCCAGCCCTTCACATCACCGATGTCACTCACTGCCCCAGTGACTTTCCCAGGAATTCTGATGCAATTGGGGTATAGGTGCAGAATTGACAATTCTCTCCCAAGAATCCCTGAGTCCCAACCAAAAAACCAACCAACCAACCAACCAAACAAACAACAAAAAAAACCCCTAGCTGTAATTCCTGCCTAAGACAAGCTTCCTGGTGACCTGTACCTTCCCCTGTGAGCAAGCAGCAGGCATTGTGGGTCAGCCAGGCCCAGCAAGCTCATGAACCATCCACTTTGTTCCACCTTAGCACATAGTATTCCTTCATCTCCATCAGGGTAACCCCTACATGATGTGGAGGCTGGGTATATAAGATAAGGAAAATTTAGGAACAATGTCATCCACAGTAGACAGGGGACTTAGCTTCAGACAACTGCTGCCAGATCTAGAACTACTGCAAGTTTTAAATAGTAGGGTGTTACAGGTCAAAAGCTGTCCACACTACACCGTGAGTGGCCTCTGCCCTTAGGCCTGTCTCTAAATGTATCCAGCTGATATACAAAGTGTCTGCTCTTTTCTAAAAACTCTCATTACAGGCAACCAGAGGTGGAGATTGGAAAGTTTTTGCTGGAGTGGTAATAGGGAGAAACAAGCAATCATGTGATCCTGAATAGAGCCACGGGGAAGGGGGATGAAGTATGGTGTTGGAAGAGTAGATGAACACTGAATTATTCAAGATGGGTTCAGCCCAGGGCAGAAATAGAAAATAAGTCCTTGCTGCGTCCTGATTCCGACTAGATTGAACTTGACGATGCCTTGTCACAAGATACCTTTGATGGAAATGAAGATGATAATTGCAGATGTCATCCAACATGGTGATTGATAATGTTCCTTCTCCCAAACCTTGACTGTGTCCTTGAATACCAGCAAGGTGCCTGGCTTGGAGCCAGGCATATAGACTGGTGCCAGGGGAAACAGCTCAGGAACAGGCAACTACTTCCTCTGTGTTAAGATTCTAAATACAGCCTTGTGGTCAACCATGAACCACATATACAATAATAGTGTGTAAGGTTCCATCTCCTGGTGACAATGCAGCATCTTAGTTTAAACACATATACTTTGATGTTCATGTGTCATAGATGAAATCTTATGGCCACACTGCTCAGATTTTATGCCTGCCAACATGGAAGTCACCCTCCCTTCATTGCATGCTCATTGGTGGAGCATCATGATATATTTATCCTCATATCCCATTAAAAAACAAAACAAAACAATAAAACAACAACTTTGACTAGCTAGTTCAAAACCTAAGACACCCCTCATGAAGCTTAACTGCTGCTGAACAGAACCACAGGAGAATCAGTATTGATGGAGCATCATGTATCAGATCTCCTCCCATTTGATATTAATGAGGACACAAGGAGATGGGTTCTACCCACGGCCCTCACTGCTTCTTGATATTAACTACCTTAATTGTACAGAGCCTAGGATTCAAATCTGTAACTGGAGGGACCAGTGACACCCATGCATGGGCCATTGGTTTGCCAGGAGATCTGACTATATAACAAATGTAAAGAGAACAATAAGCCTGAAAAAAAAACACTGTTGCTGTTGTGGTTTTCTGTTTGGATGTAATTTTAAATAACTATAGTCACAGAAAATTGACTTTAAAAACACAAAATGTTCTCTGTGGGTTTTCCCCAGATATTTACATCTTAGTTTACTTATAGTAGCTAAACAATAACACTAAGATATATATATGTATGTATATGAATATGTGTATGTATAGTTCTATGCCACTCTATCACAGATATGTATGGCTTATTCTTATAGATATTTCTATAATTTATAACTACCTTGAAAGGCAGTGCAAGACTGTGGTTAAGAATATAGCTTTAAATTCCAGACTGTCTGGGTTCTAAAGCTGACCTGGCCATCCCAGCCTAGCTGTGTGACTTTGAACAGGTTGTCTACTCCTCTGTTCTGGCTCTCTCCTCTGTAAAAGAAGAATAGCAATAGAATTTCCTTCAAAAGGCTGCTTAGGGGGATTAAGTAACTCACACGGAGAGTGTTTAAATAGTACTGCTACTTTGTAAACATTCCATCATTTTATTATTTCCCGTTGTTACTATTTCTGAGTCCTAGGAAGAGAAGGGTGAGAAGAATCTTGGCCTGGCTTTTGTCATAGGGCTTGGACCTTTATTTTCCCTTCATTAATGACTGTGATGCTCTATGGAGACTGGCCAAGGGAACACCAGGGACCGCTTTTATTGTTTTATTTTAGAATATGCGCTTGTTGCATTTTGGAAAGAAAGGTGAGGCTACCCAGGACTGAGCCTGTCATTACAAAGCCTGGGCTCTCTGCTAGAGAATCTGCAACCTCCTCCTTGCTGCTTTGGAGAATAAGACAGCAAGGGACATCGGAGTGGGGGTGGGCATGCTGGCTCTACTGGCCTCTCTATAGCACATAAAAGCTTATACCTGGCTCTAGATGATGGCCTCCCCCAATCTTACACACACACACACACACACACACACACACTTTCCTCAATCTATCCAAATGATGGGGGCCCCTTGATGGTTTGCACATCTGAACAACATTGTTAGAGGAGACAGAAGAACCAGAACCCCTCCTGACACTGGGCCCTCCAGAAGAGAACTGGCTACATGTCTGGCTTCAAGGTCAAATTTCCAAAGAAGTTACATGTCTTTCTGCACTAGTATTGGACTACTAATATAGAAAAAAAGGAAGGCAATCTGACATTCTGAGTGCTATGAAGGGCATCACTCAAGTCAGTTGCTATGGGTAATAATTATGCTAACAGCCTCCTCTTGCTAAGTACTTTGTTCAAAATGCACTCAGTTCTCAGACTAATTTATGACGTGGTAGAATCACCCCATCTTGCAGTAAGAAAAGAGAAAGTCAGAGGGAGGGTCACAGCTGGTAAGCCACAGAGCTAGGATTCAAACTCAGACTGTGGGATACCCTCATTGGACTCCTAACCACTAGGCTACCCTCCTCCATTAATACCCACATGCCTCTCTCCCCACCCTTGCTCTGCCCTTCATTAATAATTCTGCACTCCACTTAGCTGACTCATTCTGTTTATTCCTTTTCTAGTAAGTCCTTATGTATCCCCATATGCAATGGTGGACTACAATGGGCTATACACATATTCTTTATTTTTTAAAAGCACCTCATCTGCATAACAGTAAGAAAAAAATCTGGGGATATGACTCAGTGGTAGAGGCTTGTTTAGCATACACAAAAGTGTCCCAAAGATTAGAGCTTGACTCACAGCATCACACAAAGAGGGGGTGGTATGAATGAAAATCACTGTCAGGCCAGGCAGGGTCTCACTGTATTTTCGATAGAGGGAGAGGGTTCAAAGTCAGACAGCAGAGCTGAAGAATCCCTTTCAGTCCTCTGTGATATGAAAATGAGATAAACAGAATTGGCTCAGCACAGCAGTGTGCTAACACTAACAAGCCTTAGAAGTCCACAGTAAGCTCTCAACCTGGAAATGGTTTTTGCTTTTCTGCTCCCAGCCAGCTCACCTCCTCAGGCATAGACTGCCAGTCACTCCAGCCTGCTGAAGCTGATGACAGCAATGCAGAACTGGACTGGCCGCCCTGACTGCTGACTCCTACCTGGGCCCCTCCCAGCCCCATAGAGGGTCAGGAAACTTCCCAGGTGGTAATGACTCACCTGAGTTCTAGGCAAAGCCTTGGCAAATCCCCACTGCCTGATTGTACCTTGGCTTTCTGTGTGGTAGGCCATGGGGCCCAATCACACACCACCCTAACTCTCTTGACTCAAAACCCAACAGGAAAAATCAGATTCCACCATTTGGAATCTATTTGGCTTGAGTCCGAGGCAGCATTCTTACTTAAGAACTGACTCAGGATGGGGCTGTAATTACCCACGGGCTAAAATGTATGGAGGAGAGTCTGAGTTACCAACATTGCCCTCACCTCTTGGACTTGGGACTGTAAATAAAAATGAAGAAAAGCTACTAAAATCTCTCCCACCTCAACATATACCACATCCTTCTCTGTGTGAAAACAGCAAATTAGATTTTCTCCCGAGACAGCTATGGGGACAGAGCTACCCCAGGATCCCAATGCACACAGTGTCCTTTCCTGTTCCTCTGCCCTAAGAGGGGCTGATAGAGCAACCTGATCTTCGATTTCCTGCCCAGAACCAGTCACAGATGAAAAGCTAGGAACCACAACCACAGATACCATCAACACCCTGTCTGCCTCCCCAAGTCCCTTCCACTCGGGTGGATGCTAGCCCCACCCCTCCCTTAGGGAAGGGACCACCTTTCATCTGCTCTGCAGTGGTCTGACCAGTTTCCCTGGAACAGCCAAGCAGAGCTAATTGTGTGCTAAGGGATAATCAGAGTCTGTGCCTCCCTTTCAGGTCAAGCACATCTCTAACCTTCTGGCTCCTATTAAACAGTGCCCTACACTCCTCTCATCCGGCCAGCTGGGCATAGCCTTGCCATCTGGGGTAGGAGAGGCCTTGCTTGGCTCAAGAAGGCGATGGTCTACTGGAAGTAGCAACGGAAGAGTCAGTGCCCACCCCTCCAAGCAATGCTAACATGTAGTGTCTGAAGAGAGACCTCTGCACCTTTAATTCATCTATCTACTCACCACCTTCTAGAAACAGCACCCGGGAATCACCAGTGTGGGAAGGCATGCCTTGGTGATTGGGAGGTGGAATCTTACTTCTTATGGGAGGCTCCTGAATGACACCAATTAAAAATGTCACTTTCAGACAGGAGAAATTAAGCATTGGAGGTCTGCATCAAACCCGACTGAGAGTGACTAATGACTCAAGACCACACTGTTGAAGGGTCCTGACCAATTTAGAAGTTTTCAAAAACATTTAAAATAGATTGGCTTTCTTCTCCCCTGGATTTAATCAGTTATTTTTGGCTGCAAATAACACCGTGCTGATCCTTTCTTGAAGCTATACTTCATAATCCAGTTACTATCCTAAGGGAAAATATTAATACTTAAAGTTCTCCTTGGCTATACACACCATACAGATCCTTCCGTACACACTCCCCCAACTCAGCCCCTCCCATGCCACAAGCCTGCCATTTCTTCTGGGCTTTATGGACACCCACATCTGGATCACATAAATCTCAAGTATAGTTTTCAATATTAGTACTGCTTAGGGTTACAATATTTGACAAATCTCAAATGCCAGGATGTCAGATCAAATCAACCTGACCAGTCACAGCTGAGGCAGGGTTGGGAGGGATGTACAAGGAGACAACAATAATAAGCAAGAGCTTGCAGCTGGCCTGTCCATTCTTGTTTAAATGCATAGCGGCTCAGAGGTGACCTAATGGACTCTCTGGTTCAGCACCATGTTGACCTATAGGCTTGTGTCTCTAGCCCTTCCCAGCCAGTGTGAGAAGGTGAGTGATGTGGCTGCCCAGGGTCTGCTAATGCATCCAGATTCCCACGGTATGGCCTGACAAAGATGCTTCATTCTTAAATGAGTCTCATCAAAGCAATTCCACTTTCAAGGCAGCTTCTCGGATGAGTACCACTCCCAAAGACATAAAGAATATGAAAGATAGTTTCTAGGGTAAATCCATCACCCCAGGGCTTCATGCTGCCTGCCAGACACAATGTGAAAGCGACGGCAACTGGGTGAGGAGCCAGCTCAGCAGATGCCCACTGCTGAGAAGAGTACATTTAAAGGTTAACATTAATCTATTGGGGTAAAACCCTGGCAAGCCTACAGTCCAAAGAGCATCTTTGAAGGGTTAAATTTTACTTTCATTAGTGAAGTTTATGTCTTATCCCAGTTGATCCAGTTTTACAGTAAGTCATGACCCTAGGGGTCTCAAGAGGGCAGTGGCTTTGTATGATCATATCTAAAAGTGAGTAGCTGCAAAAAGAAAAATAAAATGCACTCTGAATTCCACTTTCTTGTAAACAAAACAAAGAAACCCTTATCTTTTGTTAATATTCATATAATGCTTGTCATAAACACTGGGAACAACCAAGTAGCCCAGAATCTCCTCAGTGTTTGTTTTTTTAATCTAGCTCCTGAGCTACTGATAAATGTTATATGAAAATAAATGTTTATGGAGAATGACTTGAATACTACTGGGTTAAACAATGTTATCTATTTCCGTATTATCAGACTTTTCAGGTCCTTGAATGTACCATAAAATGTTAAAAAGAAAAAGACAGTATCATTTATGTTCTAAACACATTTGGTTATGGAATCTTCTATGGTGTTCTCTCACTTGTGATGTGCTCTGAGAATACATTAGGGATTAATTGATGCTTAAGTTCTCAGTAAATAATCGACATTCCCAGTCCAGTGATGGCTCTGCTTTGATGCACAAAAGCCTGCCTGAGGATATATTGATTCCCGACAAATTCAACAGCGTCTGAGCTTGTCAGCAGCACTGCTCTGCAGGAGTAAAAGGTAAGTAGTAAATGTACATGCAATGCTGCGTGCTGACATTTCCAAGCTGGAGATGCAATGCCAAGTTGAAACACTGGGAAACATGCTCCAAGTCAGGTGACCATCATGCAGGCTGGGAAGATGCCCAAAGATGCCAGCCACCCTCTGTCGAGGCACAGTGTCGGCAGACCATGATTAACCCCCAGGTGGTCTAATGTCTAATGGCTTGTGAAAAGCTCAGAAGGACACAGCTCTGCAGCAGGACATGCATGCACAGGCAGTCTGCTTTCTCCTTCATATTCTAACAGTCACCAAGGAAAGCTAAACAGAAACCAGAAACCATTGTCTTCCTGGGAAATGAAACCCGGACAGATGCATGAAGTCTCCATTTAATGTGGCTGAATGAGCGTAATTGAGACACTCACCAGAGTCAGCACTGTGGTTTCCTGGGCGTTGGCAGATGCCACACGCTTTGCAGTGCACCCTTTAATTCTCCCTGTGACTCTGTGAGAAGTCCACTACTTCATTTCCCTTCCCAAAGGAGGAAGTGAGGGCTGAAGACAGAGACAGAGCCACTTGAATCTGGATCTGTCACCATATCGTGTCCTCCTCACTCTCCATCCAACAAATGTCTGGGAAGTGGTACCCTGCACTATGTGCAGTGGACAAGGGGGTCAATGAATCAAAGAGAGATTCTACTCTCAGGAAGAAAAACAATGTTAAGATGCGGGGCTTGGGACATTGAGATTTAAATACCAGAAGGTGCAAGCTTAAAGCCAGTCAGAATTCTGAAAGCTTTGTGTAACTGAGGGGAATCCCACATAGGAAGTACCACTGTACTCTTTGAGCAGAGGACACAGGACTCACACAGGCTGGAAGAAGGGAGTGGGCTGAGATGGGATTTCAGTATCTGTGGGTTTCACATCAGACTGTGCACATTACAGAGGACAAGGGTGACTGGGGAGCTATGCTCCCTACCAGCTCTGCTGCCTGCCTGCTGGGCTAGCTCCGACAGGCAGGACATCACACAGTTCTTATGTCCCATCCAGAATGGCCTTTCTGGAAACCCACAGCCCTGCAGCATCTTCTCAGCTACCTAAGGTCCCTGCCTTTTTCTTTCTGCCATTTCAGAACACCCACTTCCAGAACAGGTCCAGATGCCTGTGGCAAGCACTGGGAACATCTCTGAAACCCTCCTCACTCAGTCCATCCTGGGATGTGGAGACTTCTCTATTCTCTCACATTGGCTCCCACCAGAGCAGTGCCAAGAAACTGTCTGACTTCTCTGGTTAGCACAAAGCCCAAGCCCCAGACCCCTGCTTCCCATCGGGACTCCCAGTACCATGCTTCCACCCACTGTAATGAGCCTCTGGACCTAACCCTGTCATCAATGCTCTCTGCAGAGCCCTGGTGGGCTTATAGGTCAGTGAGTTCCAAAATCCAAATCATTTGTTTTATTCAGAAAAACTAACGATTTCCAAGAGCTGTTTGCCACAATGAAGCTACAGCAATGAGCTCCAGGTCGTTGACAGCTTATTCATTTGAAGCTGACAGAGAAGACACAAAACTACACCCCAGGAGGGAGCCACGTCTCTTCCTAGCTCTTGGAACATCACTTCTTTCCCTCTGTTTGAACGGTGCAATTTTATACTATCTTGTGGAAAAGGCATCCTCAGTAAATCCATTAGATCTTGTGTAAATATTTAGATAAAGTGTAGTTCACAGCAGTAATAACAGAGAAAATAGACTGTAAAACACAGCTTCTGAGAAAGAGCGATGCTTACATAAATTTATTTTCTGTATCTTGGAGTTGCTATCACAAACTATTATAACATGGATGGCTTATAGGTGACAGGAATTTCTTTCTCACTGTCCTGGAATCTGGAAGTACAAGACCAAAGTAGACTTGGTATCCAGTGAGCATCAGGCTGTACTTTGCAGCTGTGACCCTACATGGTGAAAGGTGATGTCACTAGCTCTCCAGAGTCTCAAATACTATTCCTCACCAGGACTCACCTTGTGACCCAATCACCCCCAAAGCTCTGAGACCAACACACAATGACTGGGCTTCTAAGACCAGTCGTTCCCCATAGTAGCAGGTTAGAAATCAGTGGCTTGTTTTTGGCAGGGAAGGGGGGTGGCAACAAAATTTGAACTTGTAATGCTCCTACCTCAGCTTCTCAAGTGTTGGGATTACAAGAATGCTCTACAATGTCTAGCTAGTGGTTAGGTTTTTCATTTTGGTTTCTCTCTCTTTCAAGATAGGGTTTTTCTGTGTAGCCCCACTGACCTGGAACTCGATCGGTAGACCAAGCTGGCCTGGAACTCAGAGATCCGTCTGCCTCTGCCTCCCCAGTGCTGGGATTAAAGGCACGTGCCACCACTGCCCAGCTTCAGTTTTCTTTGTTTTGGAGACAAGTTCTTACTTTTTATTCTAGGCTGGGCTGAAACTCACTATGTGAACCAGGCTTGTCCCAAATTCATTTCAACCACCTGCCTCAACTTCCTAGATACTGGATTACAGATATGAACCACCACAGTGGAGCCATTTGGCATGATTATGTTTTAGCATATGAATTTGGGAGCAATATAGGACATCTTTGTAATGAATCACTTTGTAAACCATTCAAAAATGAATATGAAGGGGTGGGCAGGTGGTTCAGAAGTTAAGTGTGCTGGCTGCCAAGTCTAGCTACCCACAATGAAAGGAGAAAACTGAACTCTGCCCTCAACACATGTGCTACGGCCCATGTGCATCTGCATATAAACAAACACATACACACTTGAATGTAAAAACTTTTAATGACTGTGAGAAGCTGTATTTGTTGGCTTAGAAAGACATGTTCAGTGAAAACAGTATTCAAAGTGTCACATTTCTGTAAAGAAAATCCCCACATGTTGAAGACAAACATTAAGCAATGGGATTACAGATGATACTAACATTTCTGTTGAGATCCGGTTTGAAGGTTTGTCTGTGTTGGAAATACTAGACATGTAATAAAAATATATCGAATGGGATTTCTTTGGGGAAAGGGAGGTGGGAGGCACCTTTCCCCCTCAGATTCCTTTTTATTTTTCCTATTTTTAGACTCTCTTCTATTTTATGTGAGTGGGCATTTTGCCTGCCTGTATGTCTGTGTGCCGTGTGTGTGGTTCATGTGGAGAAGGGGGTGTGAAAGAGAAGCATACACAGAAGAAGCCATCACAGATGGCTGTGAGCTGCCAAGTGGGTGCTGGGATTTGAACCTGGGTCCTCTGGAAGTGCTCTTAACTGGTGAGCCATCTATCTCTCCAGCCCCCATATGTTCCTTTGATTAAAGTAGAGCATATGCCCTCTTAACAAATATAAAACCACATGGGGGGGGGCAAAAGCAAAAGCAAAGAACAAACACCATCCCATAAGTAAAAGCTTCACAGGCAGGTAGCAGTAATTTAGAACACAGGTCAAAACAGAAAATTGTAACCAAAGGCAGCTAACATAGAAGGCATCACCCCAAGATGGCCCTTGAAGATAAAATCTTCTCTTTCCCCACCAGACAGTTTTTCAACAGAAAAACAAACAAACAAAACCAAAAACCCTCCAGTGACTGAGAAGCAGCCATGGGGAAAGGTAGCTTCAAAGGCTGGAGATCACACCTAGCGCCTCCTCAGCCACATTACCAACTAGTTTCTCTGTCTCCCATGGTCTCCGAAGAAGCCAGAAGAGAGGACCTTTCACTGGCCAGATCTATGCAACTAAGCTGCAAGCAAGCTCTCCTTAGGCTCTCAAGGACCGTCCGTCCTTGCTGGTCTTTTAGTCTAACACATCTCTCAAACAGGACCACACACAGTCCCCGGCTGTCCTCTGAGCACAGGCTTCGCTTGACTGGGGTGGGTCTTGTCTTAAGGTCTGTACTTCCAACAGCTCCCGGCTGACATTCAGCCTTCACACAGGACACTTGGGCCCAGCTCGTGAATGCTGAGACTTTTATATCAGAGAGTGAGACACTGTCATTATTGCTCTAAGTTTGAGAAACCCTTAGCTTCTCAGGCCCCTAGTGATCAATGAGCAAGTGATCCAAACAGCGCCTGTAAAGACCTGGATGCTTTAATGCTGCTATCAAAACCAGCCATTTGACACAAAGACCAGGGGACTGGCTCCAACACCCGAGCCGCCTTACAGAACACTTGCATACCTACCCAGAACCACTGTCAGGTACCCAGAAAAGGTAGGCAATACCAAAGATTCTACCCAGAAACAGAATTCCAAAGACACTCCCAAGCCACCCCCAAATGACAATTATTGATTTGCTTCCCTGAAAGCTGGCAATGGGAGAAAGTGTAAGGGTGGAGAGGAGGTAGAAGTCTCATTTTAGGTAAGAGACACGGGTAATAAAGGAAGGTGGGGAAGCAGAGGGAGGGCAACAGAAAGGGTGTGAAGGACCCAGGCCACACTGCTGCAGCTGGAGGCCTGTCCCTAGGGACCTGAACAATGGCAGCAGGCTGTGTGTTTGTGCACACCCCACTTGATACTGTCTGAACCCACAGGGTGTTAATGAGGCTCGGTGGAGAGGTACACTCCATTTTTCATCACTGACACTCAGATGGGTCGTCCTCGGCCCAGGACCCGGGCCAGTCAATCAGATACCAGTTCTGCTGTGTATAAACACCTTCCCCTCTCAATCAGTGAGGGAGGCAGGTGCTGGAGATCCGGTCACGGTCAGTTGGACAATCTGATAAAGCCTTCCTGGGGTCATAGTGGACCAAGAATAGACCCAGCATAATTAGACCAGGAGGAGGGGGGTTGTCAGGCAATCCAGGCAGAAATAACAGGGCCTCTGCCAATCAAAGAGAAACCCAACTGAGGGGGCGGCTGAGGAGGGGAGTGTCTGTTGTATGAGTGGACAGTGGGGGAGGGGAGCTTTCCCAGGGGCTGGCTGGTGACTCTAGAAGTACTGAGCGGCTCATTATGCGAGATCCTGAGCTGGGCGTCACTATCGATCACTATCTGTGGTCTCCAGGGATTCATAATTATGCAGCAGGACCTGGTGTGTGCTTTGCTTCTGTGACAGAGCAACATGGTAATGCATCCTTGCTGGCAGAGATACGAGGTGGTCCTTCCTTTCCCCTGTCTCAGTCCCCTTGTAGGCTTTTCACTAGGGAAGATGAAGGAATGGGCAGTCATTACAAGAAAGCAACAACAGGCTCAGGGGTTACAGAGCAGCATATCCACTTTTGATCACAGGAAAACGGTGAGGGCTGGTGGAGGCTTCTGCCTGCTCTTTGCTACTGTCACACGTGTACGGCATGCCAGCCTTCCACGGATTCCTCCCTTTCTGAGCGCTCAGCTTTGTCCTAGCACAGGGATGGACACTTATCTCACCAGTCCTGTACCTCTTGTGGCTTGTTAGGGACCAAGGAGGCATCTAGGCTCGTTTCCTTCCATTGTTCATCCTTTACTAAGCTAAAAGTCACCTCCCTGCACTTTGCCTTTGTGCCTAGGCCATTGGCAGCTTCTGCAAATGGCCTCCATGCTTCTTGAAGCAAGATCAACACACCTTCCCAATAACCATACTTCACAACCTAATGCACTGAAGGTTTCCTGGGAGAGAAAAAAAAGATTTACACTGACACTTAAGGCAGCAAATGTTAACAGGGCCTTCCTCACTCTGCTTTACACACCCATGCTCCTTCCAGTGCCCACTTCTAGACCTCCTCTGCCTGTTCTTGGTTCTTACTATCTCTCACCATTTTTGGGCACTATTTATCCGTCTCCACTTACATCAGCAAACAAAAGCATTTTAATTATTATTCTCAGCATGTCCCTTGGAGTCCAAAAACCATATGTATAGACATTATTCTGAGTGAAAGTCAGACTCAAAAGCTTAAATGTGGCTTGATTCCATTTATATACTATTTTCAAAAGGCACAGTTATCAGAATGGAGGAGAGACCACGGTACCCAGGGGCTGGAGAGAATTATGACTAGAAAGCTCAGTGTGAGGGAGCTCCTTGGAATGACAGCATTGTTCTGTTTTCTGACAAGTGTACACAAATACATACATATGTTACATTTCATAAAAATAACTGTACACATACCATCCAACAATCAGTTGGAACAAAGGGCAATTCAAAAAATTTACACATCAACACCATAGAAGTGGAGGCAATTCTTTAACTGGCAATGATCAGCTGATCCTCATCAATCATCAGAGTCCTTCCTTGAAATTCTGTGGGGATGGCTTTCTACACAATGTACACAGCTTCTTTTCACAAGCCAGAGCTTCCATACACTACCTGACAAATTGGGATCCTTTTCCATCACAGGCAATGTGAATGAAACTCATAGATCTGCCCCATGGAGTCTCTTGCAACTATAGGAACTCTTTAGGGCCTACCACGTGAGCATCAGGTTACCTCCCTGATGCTCGGTCTCTGACGCCTAGCCTTCTTCCCTTCCTCAAACACACCTGCTGGCCCTACCTGTACCATTCTTCCTTTTATGTATGCATGGCTGGTTCCTCCACTCATGCAGATCTTGGCCTCTGCTTGTCTTCCATATATGACATTCTTTGCTTCCATGTTTCTTTCCCTTTTGTGGAACATCTCACTGTCCTTTGTTACTTTATTCCCTAGAAAAATGGACAAAAGTGCACTCTACAGAGGATCTCCTTGTTCATCACTATATCTATATCACTTAAAACATGTCTCCAGAGATGCTCAAAATGGAATGAATAAGGCACACAGAAGTCAGAGCTCAAATGAAACAAAGAAACCATGGGGTGAAGAGTGGTGTATACAACTCCAAGTCCATCACAAGTCTTTCCTTAACTTGAAAAAAATTTCCATACAAGTATTTCAACTCATTTTTGCTAACATTGTATTATTACAAGTTTCAAACAAACAACAAAATTTGTTTTACTGTGGATACCTGTACAGCCATCATCTAGACAGAGTCATTTTCATTTTGTTATTATTTTATTTTCCATTTTTCCTGCCTCTCACCCCTCTGGCTTTTTCTCCATCAATATCAATTTAATCATCTAAAAATACTCCTTTACTTCAAGAGACTAAGCCAGAGGTAGGGACACTCTTCAAGATTTTCTTCCATGCAATAATAATCAAAGATCTGCACTAGCCGTACCCCTTCCATGTTCTGTGAATACTTGAAGGCAGAGGAAGACAGAGCTCAGTCAGCTTGCTGTTCTTCCTGGGGCTCATTAGTCTTCATAGTCATGTTCTCAGTCTAGGGGGAGGGGTGGTCGGGATGCTCATAGGCCCACAGGGAGAGGACAATGAAGAATGACCCTCTGTCACATTTCTAAAGCCCCTCCCATTCCAGGCAGGCTTCTGTGCTGCTGCAGAAAGCACTGTCTCAGTCCAGAAGTTGGGTAGACAGCACAGAACAGAACACAATGGCTCCCTTGCCCCATCCTTAACTTTAAATCTGAGGAGCTCTATGTGTTGCCTACAGTTGACCATAGGCCCCACTATTCTCCAGGTATCTTACACTAATCCCAATCATTTCACATGGAACAGCTTCCTCAGAACAAATTAACAAAGATAAATGGCCTAGCCCTGAAGGCACTCCACAACTATAGGGAGGTAGTCCTATGCACTATACACTGGGTGCTGATTCTGGATCCCAGGAGACCTCTCTCTGCTGCCATGAACATCATAAGCCCTAAATTCTTCTACCACTAACTATTTCAGAACGTCCTTTTCCTTGTTAGACAAGCTAACACTAAACATACCAAAAAGAATTAGCAAATTAACAGCTGGTTGTTAATCTGGTTTTATCTAAGTCAGAAAAAAAGTAAATTACTGAGGCTATGAAAATTTCTCATTATCAAAACAGGAGAAATATAAAAATTAATCCCAAATGGAGCCATGATATAAGTGTTTTAAAAACACTTGGTTTTTAAACAAAATTTATCAATCTAATCTTCTGCTATAATCTATATTATCTATTCTATGTGTTAAGTATCTA
The DNA here is from genome assembly GCA_004025045.1 of Sigmodon hispidus. Taxonomy (NCBI): domain Eukaryota; kingdom Metazoa; phylum Chordata; class Mammalia; order Rodentia; family Cricetidae; genus Sigmodon; species Sigmodon hispidus. Next base: position 21,056 of record PVIH01004567.1, read on the forward strand.
TAAAACTATCAGCTTTTTATGAAATGTAAGAGTTGACAAAGGCCATTTTCTACAAAGAAAGCCCACAAGATGACATGCTTTAAAGGTGTGCGCTATACAGGAAAGGAAATGGAATTAGGATACTTTACCTAAAATGTGATGGACATGACAGATGGATCATTCTGAGCTGAAGGTGCTGGAGAACAGCTCAGAACTGTCCTTGCTCATCTGTCCCATACTGCAAAGATTCCCAGGAGAAAGTGACCTCTCTTGCACACATATGAAGAAGCAATTTTCCCCCCGTGGGTTGGTGTGTGATGGTGCCATATGAACCCTCTTTCTGAAACAGCTTCCCTTCTCCCAGCTTCACCCCCTTCCGTTCCCTCTCTTTCCTCCAGTTCTCGGCCCCTTGTCCAGGTCACAGCGCTCACCATTTCTTTGCAGGTTTACCATTCCTTGTCCAAAAGGTATAAAAACTTTGTACTTTGCTTCTTTGGATTTTCACTCTATTATGAAAGTCTCCATGATAATGGAAAAAAATAACACTTGAATGTTTTTCTTGTTAGTCTGTCTTGTGCCAATTTCCTAGAACCAGTCAAAGATTAAGAACTGCGGGCAGAGGTGACCTTTCCTTATTCAGATGGTCTCTGACTTAAAACATCTCAATTTACCATTTTAAACTTTACAATAGTGCAAAGCAATACATATTGACACTACCTTTTGTGTTCTCCACCCCTAGCCTAGCTATCTTATGATAGTAGACAGTGTCAGCAAGCCACAGCTCCCACACAACCACACAACCACAAAGATGAACTGAGGCACTTTAATACACTATGCTAGCCCAGGATGATAACTAGATTAGGTGCAATCCCTTTATTTTTAAACTTACATTTGAACTTGCAATTTTTTTTGCTGGTTTTGACACTTTTATTTATAACTATCTTGTTTTGTTTGCAATCACACAAACAGGAGCTGACCCTAAAGTCATCGTTTGTCATGTTTCCTTCTTGGGTCTTTGCATATACTTGTGTTGTTGACCAACCATATGTCCATCCTGCCTCCCAGCTTTACTGTTCCTCATTGGTAGTTATGTGATCTTCCTGTTCAGAGATAGTTTCTTCTCCCTCCCTCCCAGATCACTGCAGTGGTGGAAGTGCCTGGGGCACTCGGGATCTGTTCATCCCTGTACTGTTTCAGTCCTTTTGAACTTACAATGTTTTGGGTGAGTCATCATAGGTTACTATATGGTTAGATGGGATGGTCAACGAGCTATCACAAGAAACCATTAGGATGACTACTACACACAAACAAAACAGACTAACAAATGTTAAAAGAGATGTGGAAAAATTGGTGACTTTGCTGGGACTGTAAAATGATGCAACTGCCATGAGAAATAGGATGGCAATTCTTTAAAATATTAAAAATATAAGTAACATATGATTCAGCAACTCTACTCCTGGGTATATATCCAAAGAGCTGAAAGCATTGTATACACATTTAGGATTATTCTCGATAGCCAAGATGTAGAAATAATCCGAATGCCCACCAATGCAAGAACAAATAAAATGGTACCCACATCAATGCAATATTGCTCAGTTTCAGAAAGGAAGGAAATCCTATCACATACTACAGCATAAATGAACCTTGAGTCATTATGTTGAGTAAAATCAGCCAAGTACAAAAGATGAATTCAATGTGATTTTACTTTGAGGAGCATCAGAGAGTGGACTCATGACATCACCACGAGGTAAGGGGGCAGGATGATCTGTAAATAGGCAGAGGTTCCAATGTGGAAGACAAGTCTGGAGGTCTGCTTCACAGCAATGTGGGTATATTCAATACTGCCACACTTCTCCCTTAAGACTAGTCACACTGCTAAATGTTAGGTCATGCAATTTTAAAAATTATAATCTTAAATTATTTTAAAGATTGGAAAGTCAAATACTACTAAAAATTGGATGCTTCTCTTGTGGTAGACTCATATTTTCTCTTACGTCTTAATGTTTTATAGTGATTGAATATTATCACAAAGATCAGTAGAGACATTTCCCATTTAATAAAGAAGTCATGTTTAATATGATTCTAAGAATAGGATGTAGGATTATACACTTATACCAATGGTCCAGGTGAGGTGCTAGTCTCTGAAGCAGGTTAAAATCTGAGCTGGATGTGTAGCTCAGTGGTAGAGGGTTTGTCTAGCCTGGGTTCCATCCCCTGCACTACCAGAAGACAAAATTATTTTCCATCCAATCCAAGCACCTTAAGTAGTATGAATATTCTTTTAAAGGTTTACTTATTTTTAATCTTATGTGTGTGGGTGTTTTGTCTGCATGTATGTATGTACACCACCATGCATGTAGTGCCCATGGAGGCCAGATGACAGTGTCTGGTCTCCTGGAACTGGAGCTATAGACTGTGAGTGCTGTGAGTCTTCTGGAAGAGCAGCCAGTGCTCTTCATCAATGAACCATCTCTCCAGCCTCAGTATAGATAGTCCAACAATTCCTTTCTAGCCTTTATTTAGTTCTATCTTCAAAAGTGCTTCTAAGTGTTCTATTTCTCTATCCAAGACACTCCTGCATATTTCTGCACTTTTGACATCAGAATGGGATTTAGTGTCTATGGCTGTTATACTAAATGAAGACCTTACTCCTTCAAAGTTATTTTGAATTTGTTTTTTTAAAAAAGCTTAGATTAATTACTGAAGAAATATAACCATGTACAGTGCCTGGAAACTTAGAAGTACTTGGGTTATCATTTTCATGTTTTGAATACTTATAAAAATAAAACAAGTCTACAAGCTTATAACTCTATGGATGATATTACTAAGAACAAGAATAAATTTTTAAAAAACTGGGTTAAAAAGAAACATTGAGAAACACATAGATATACTTAAAAACTCAAGTCAGCAAAAAATTAAAATGTAAAAGACAATGAGTGAGGGCATGTGTCCTTCTAGATTGGGATTGGGCCTGGCTCAAGAGCTTAGCCTTCCTATCACAATTCCATAAATAATTTGCATTTTCAAGATGGCAGCTGGACCTATTGTTTACCCTGTGGCCATGGAGTCAGCTGTGAAGGCAAATGGGTTTGCTGCCACAATGTCATCTAATTCTTCTTGGACTGCCAGTTTACATTACTACAAAAAAAAAAAAAAAGTCCTAAAACTTAAAAATGTGGTTCTTCTCTCTCACAGGAGACAGAAGTGAAAGCTAGAAGATAATATAAGAAACTCATTAGCCACATGGCAGATCTGACAATTGTTTTCATACATCAAGGGCAGGTGGTCTTCAGGAACAACTTCAGATGAAGAAATACCACAGAACAAAAGAAGAATATGCTGGAAAGGACAGAATAATTTGACTTGAACAAAGACAGATAAGTGTCTCTGGGAATTTCTCAGCCAGGACTAATAGCTAAAATTACCAGCTTAAACTATTTCCCATGTTCACTCTCTGAAGTACTATAAATGGAAACAGTTATAAATTTTTTTCCCAATAAAGTGTTCACATTCTTCTTTCTAAGACACAAGAGACTAACAGTCATTTAAGACCAACTGAGGAAAAAAATAGCATTTACAGCCACTGTGTAAATCCCAAAAAACTTCATCTGCTGAGTGGAAATGCAGTTAGTAGTTCCCAAGTTTCCCTGGCTCTAAGTGTTATGAGAGACCAGAGTCTGGTCATTATATGTGTATATAAATGAGCTGCCATCCCCAAGGAAACATGCTAAGTGCTTGTAACAGCCTAAGAACTTTGGGAATTAGAGGACAATAGTATCTTCTTCTAATTGGATCAGAATCAGCTTTGATGTCTTCATTCCAAGTGGACCAGCTCTGCATCCTGGCCAGCCTCACACCAGGGTAAGCATGCTCCCAGCCTGGAAGGAGGCAGCTGGAGGCCCTTTGTGGGTAGAGCACCTACATAGTCAAGCTCATTTCTGCAATATCACAGAGTGGACAAGGTCAGGTCTATGGCCTGGTTCCTCCAGCCATGATCTCATTTATGTTTATTTTTTTAAAGTATTCTTATTATTAACACAAATGGTTTGCTTTTGGTTGAGCAAAATAGTCCCCAAAGGAAAATTCTGTGTTTATGGCTAATGAGAGTTTTTGCTTGTTCAAGGCCTTACAGTAGCTTACACAAATGATACAAAGTGCCATTTAAATAAGTATACAAGGAATCAGGAATCAGCTGATTTGCATATAAACCTATATACTAATTTGGTCCAGCCCTAGACTAGCTCAATATAGTGTCTGTATCTACTGCTAAAACCTAAAGAGACAGGTATTTCATTCTGCTCCTGCTCCTGCTCCTGCCCCTGGCCTGAGTCTGTTGATCCAAGGCTGCATTCCTTCCCCTCCACATTAACAAGTCAAGGAAAGCCACAGTGGTTTCTGGAGGTCTGGGAGTCATTTAACAAGAACTCACTTGGGAGCCTGTACAACAGCTTTAGAGCTATATGTTAGGTGGCACAATGATCATCTTTTTTCCTTTGCAAATTAGTGAAACATCCAAACAACTTCAGGAAATTCTTTGAGTGAGAGTCTATGAAGATGGTCACCCCCGCCAGGGCCTCTAGTTTCTACCCTGGGCAGAAATTAGTCCGTTTGCCTTTGCTCACCAGATTGTCTATTCAACAAGTCCTTAAAGAATACTTTAAACAAACAAAAGCCTTGCTTAAAAGGGTCTTACTATCACACACACACACACATGCACACACACACACACACACATGCATGCACGCTTGCATGCGTTTGTATGCACCTGTGTGCAAGAACGTAGTTGTTGATAGAAAAAAAAAAAGAGCAAGGAGAGCAAGGGAAACTAACAGGTCTGGAAAGCAGAGGTAGAAGGGAAGACGGCCCCATACTATGAGAAGGAGGCTTCCGTGGGCTTTCCCAAGGGAGGCAATAAAGATTCAGGGTCAGATCACAAAGGGCTGGGGCTTATGCTAAGGGAGACTAGAGGTCTTCGGACAGGAGTATGGTAAAACTTACATTCCCAAACAAAACCAAAAGCAGCTGCCTCTGCTTTCCAGGGAACCAGAGAGGCAGAACAGATATACTGGCTAAGAAGCAGCAGTGGACGGAGGATAAAGGAACTCACACCAGAACAGCAGCAGGGCAAATAGCTGAGTTTTTGAGGGCAGGGTTTCCTGGCTGGCCTTGGGTCAGGTGTGGAGCAGAGGAGAGAAGGATGCTGTAAGGGCTGGGTGTGTGGGTGTAGGTTAAATGTGCTGTTTATGGACATGGGGCATGGGAACCATGAGAGACGCAGGGCGGCAAACCCAGCAAGCGAGCTTTGGACCAATGACACGGGAATCTCAGAACCAAGGGAAGCATGCAGGGCTGGACCAAGACAAAGAGAAGGCCCTTCAGGGAGCCATCCTGCTGGAAGGTTCCACTGGCCCTTAGGAGAGAGGGAAGAGCTTGCAAAGAGGACTGAGGAGAAGAAGACACCTCACAAGTTTCAGAAAGGAATGTTCAGGTGTGAACAACACGGAGTGAGATCCCAGAGCAGAGAGAGGCAAGGTTAATGTTTGGGGATCTGTATGAAGGACACATGGAAATTCTTTGTCCTTCTTTTCCCATTTTTACAACTTTTTCTACATCTGAAATTATGTCAAGTGAAATGTTAAAAGAAATACTGTTTGTTTTTTTTTTTTTCCCGTTTGGGGGAGGGCAGTGTCCAAGCATGAAGAACTGAGAAAGGATAGCATAGAACTTGTTGACACAGGTTGAACATCCTGAATCCCAAACTAGAAACCTGAGATGCTCCAAAATCCCAACTTGAGTGTCAACATGTGTAAAATCCCACCCTTGATGTCATGAGACATGAGACTGCCTAGTGCAGGCCTGAGAACAGGGTACAGAATTGCCCTCAGGCTATGAGTATGAGACACATCAATGGAGTTTATGTTTAGACTTGGATCCCTCTCTTAAGATACATCGTTGTGAATATACAACATATTTTAAAATCTGCAAACAATCTGAAATATGCATACATTTGATCCCGGGCATCTCAGAGTAGAAACATGCTTAACCTGCACCGTCGCTAGGGTGACATTAGTGGAGTAGCAAAGACAGGGTCAACTGCCTGCTTTAGCCGTGAAGGAAAAGAGAAAATAACGCCTCTAACTACTGACAATGCTTCCCTATGAGCTGGCACACTGAGATGCGACAGTATCATGTGCCTGGTAGCATCAGGAAGAATTTCAGGTGCTACTTATGTCAGATAGCAGAACATTCGGACAAGGGCAGATGAAAGAAGCAAAAACCTCCCATAGGCTAGAGGTGGGGTCCTACCAAGAGGGGGCTGACTGTGGATCGGGGCTGGAGCAGGTGGTCCTTTGGCAGGATGGCAGAGAACAAAGATGCAGTGCAAGGGTGTCATTCCAGTCCTTAAAGGAAACCCAAGGAGATTTCCTTCTGATGACCTTTCCCCTGTGACAGATAAAGCAGGTTAGAAGTTGAACACAAAGGGGAATGAGAGGTGGTTAAGGGTTCAGAATGAGGAAGAAGTGCAAAAGGGCCATCATATAATAAAGACTGGGTAGTATATAAGTAACAGAAGCTTATGTCTAGCAGTTCCAGAGCCTTGGAGGTTTGACATTTACAAAGTTAGCCTGATTGGGGTCTAGGGAGGACTCTTTCCCATATTGTAGGATAAGTATAAAGAGCTCCATGGGGTCTCTTTTATAAGGGCACCAAGGTTTTAAGGACACCATATTTATGATCAAATCACTTGCCAAAGGTCCCGCCTGTCAACACCATCATGCTGGGATGGAAGCAAGATTCAAGCCTATGACTCTTAAGGGGTCACAAACATTCAATCCACAACTGGCCATTCATGCAAAGTGAATCCAATCAGAAGGTCACGTGCATGTTCACTCTAGTCATGCTGAAGTGTATAAGTGCCGGCCAAAGACCAGGAAGGTTGGGATAAGCTGAAGTCAAGATTCTCAAGAAAGAAACACAGTGAAAAGTGAAGCCAAATGATGGGCTAAGATCTCCTAAGTGAGGAGGGAAGAAGGAAGGGAATGTAGATGTTACACTCGAGTGGAAAAACCTTAGAGTGTCAGGAATGAATGACGTGAGCGAGAGATGGGAGGTGGTAGTCAAAAGGCGGGGAGCTTGAGGTTACTTCAGAGATGGTGCAGCTATTGGTCATGACACGGTCTAGGAATGACCTGAAAGCGGGTGGCCAAGGTCAGACACAGTTCAGGGCATAAAAGGGTTGGGGATCCTATGGGTACTGATGCTGGCTAACAAGGGAGAAGTTATGGTGGTGAGGCAGGACCAGTATCTTCAAGGAAAGATAGGGGTTGGAAGCTAAGACCTGCACAAGGCATTACTGGGAGAAAAAGGCCAGCAGGTGGTACCATCTGAAGCATTTGGACTCAGAGGAAATGCTTGTATTCGAAAATAGTGGAACAGGGGCAAAGATGAGGAAATGGAAATAAGGAGTGTCTAGACTCAAACCCATGCCTAGAGAAATAAGTATTGTTTAGAATGTCTTGGGAACACCAATGTCTTGCAGAGAAAACAGCTGGGTTTCAGGTATGATAAAACAGAGTAAATAAAAAATAAAAAGGCCAACTCAAAGACCACCAAAGAAGAGCTAAACATCACTAGCCACAAGGCCTTAGCCATTAATTTTAACATGACTCCCTCACATACTAGAGGTGAACACAGGGCTTCATGCATACTAGGCATGTACACTATCACACATATCCACAGACCTAAACCATCTTTAAAACATACCTCACTAAGGAAAGTTGTTGGGGGACCATGTGAGGGACCAACAGGCAGCATTGGAACTCATGGAACATGGCTGAGTTGTTGGCAAAGCCACACCTGAGTGGGCCTTGGAGAGGCAAAGCCCTAAGAACTATGTGTCCTGAGGACCTCATGCTGTTATTGAGCACAGCTCTGATGGTTGCCTTTGCAGTCACCACATCCCCCATAATCTATGGGTTACATGAAAACTCTTGGGGGGGAGGTTCTAACCCTCGCTGGCAGTGTTACTGATACTTAAAATAATAGTGATTGACTTTTTCCAAGCATTGCTTCTGGAGATTAAGAATTCAACTATCACCCTTAGAAAGAATTTAGACATATAGAATTGTTAGTAAGGTTAGGTTAAGGTGTTTTTGTTAATGACTTTGAGGTAGAAAATCTTGGGGAACAATCTAAAGTTTATAAAGACACACTTTTAATAGTTGAACATGGGACTCATTGAGGTTAGGAAACAATGGCAGCCTGGCTATTTGTTTGGTGATTAATTCCTAGTACCCATATCTGTCCTCAGCTTCCTGATATAAAAAACTGTTCATGAGTGAGTATTCACCCTGAGGGTTTAAAATAGAGCTGAGTGATTGTTTTTTATATATAAAAGTTTAGATTTGTGATTAAGATTTTTTTTAAAGATTACCTTTTGAATTAAATAATGAAGTAACTGACCTTTTATTTATAACCGCAAAATGCAGCCTGCCAGCAAAAGAACTGTCTGAGAAATACCTTGTTTGCTTACACTCCGTTAATCTATAACAAGTTGTTTGGACATGAATGCATGTGTATTCTTGTGACAACTTGTTTTTAATCTGTAATACGTAAAATGTTTAATAATGTAAAAGATGTAAAAAACATGTTGTTTTTTTTAATTAACTGCAATTATCCACTTAAAAAAATAGAATGAAACCACACTGTATTTTTATACTGCAAAAAAGATTTTGCTGGGGTGTATAAGCTGTAAGGGAAAAAAATAAAGTTAGAAGGAAGACATCAACTGAGACAGAGGGGATGCATGTGGATAGAGGTAGGAAGAGAAACACAGAGATGAGAGAAGATGATAGAGAGACCCTGAAGGGGTGTGTGTGAGGTACATTTTGCCCCCCTCACCATCCCCAGAGAACTAAGTTTTACTCTCTCAGAATAGTGAAGTTGAGTGATTAGTTTGACAACTTCCTGTATCCCCCTCAATCCCCAAACTGCTGAGGGCTGGTCCTCACAGCACCAATAGGAAGTCCTTCATCCGTCCTTCATACACAAGTTCATTTTATATCTCCACTTCCTGGTTCCTGCCTGGAACATGGCAGTAGTTCCACAGGTTTATGGATCAGTCTTCTCATAGATCACTTGAGCCTTTGCACTTGAGGCTTGCTCTTTCTAGTGTCTTCAACTATGTGTTTTCAAGTGGTTAGAGCTTGAAGGATACCAACCAAATCCCAGCTACCGTTCTCTGAAGTGCTCAGAAGTAGAATATCCCAAAATGAAAGCATGCGATGTGAGACAGTCTTCGAGGTGAAGAGTACAAAGTAGTACTGCTTTCATGGCCCACCCATGGACTCGATGCTATGTTCTACAACATTCCTCTACCTTCAGATGTTGCAGATATGATCGCAAGAACAGAGGGTTGTCTTTGGAGGTGACTAGGACACAAGGTGATTAAAGTCTCCACTTAAGAAGTCTCCTTGTTTATGTAAGAGTTAGCCATTTGCCTTCCATCCCATGAAGACAACCAAATCTGTGGCACCTTAATCTTGAACTTCTCAGCCTCCTAATATACAAAGTCAATCTCTGTTCCTCATAAATTATCCAATCTCAGGTATTCTATTACAGCAGTACAGCAGATTAAGATCCCCGGGTTAAATAAATTCCCCAACTTCACACATGGTATAAATAACGAGGAATCAGAACCCAGGACCATTGGCTCCAACAACTCCAGAATATAGCACAAAATGTATGCCCACAATCATTACAAACCACCACCCAAATCAGCCACTCATGGAACACTCAGCATAAAAACTCAGGCCTGAATTTCTACTTTTAAATTAGCATAAGGGATTACAGAAAGAAAATGGGTTGGAGGATTACTTCTCTGTTCTTCTAAACCAGTTACTTTTAAAAGTCATTTGTTTTCTGTTCTCCCTTGGGAGAAGATAAAAAGGAGGCACTGTCAGGCTTGGAAGAGAGCAAAGCATATGAAGTTAGTGCTTCCTATGTACAACCAGGCCGGCATGGATGCTTAAATTAATAAAGATTCCTGCTTTAATTTTATCCTTGGTACTTCCTCAGCCTCTCTCAAATTCTGGTTCTTGGACATTTTGAGTGATTGAAGACACCGCTTAGGGTTTCATAGGAGATTTTCAGGGACGTCTGCATTAATCCTCTGCTTCATGCAATGTAGAAAACATTAAGCAAGATTGTCTGAAGTTAAAATATGTACTTAATTCCCACTACAGGGGATGGATCTTTCTAACAGATGTTTTTCTGGAATGGCTGGTGAGTATAAAATAGGAAAAACTAAAAGAACTGAAGTCAAAGTAGTTTTTTGAAAAAAAAAATAAAAAGAATGGATTGGGCAGGGGTTTGGACTGCAGGTCAGAATAGCATAACAATTAAATTTCCAGACTGTTGCTTATGAAAAATAAGCTGTCTTCGGACCGTTTCTGGGATACAGCTATGCATGGTGGTCATGGACCAGAGAAAATGAACCTAAATTGATGTTAAAAAATATCATTTAAACAAGACATTTCTCTGATGTTCAAGCCAAGATCTCCAAGGGTATCAGATTGCCTTGTTTACAGGGAGTGCTTCAGAATTCCTGCACTATGCTTTCTCCTCATGGAAAACAATAAAGGCAGTTGTTAGCTTAGCCAGGCTTTGCAGGCCAGTTCAGACCATCTTGCTACATCAGAAGTCAGGCTACCCTACCACTCCCAATGAGCATTTTAACGCAGATAATGAACTCTGAACAATACCTTTAACGGAATGGACCTTGGGTGTTAACTAGCTTTTCTTTTTCTAGTTTCAAACTGACAAGAACTATACTTAGGGTCCTCATATCAAAGGACATTTGAAGTTTGTTTGCCTGGGGCTCCCATTCTGCATTGGCCTTGCACTTGAAATAAGAGAGTTACAAACCCCGGGGAGGGAAGCCTCTGGGAAGACAACATGAGGTATCAGGGTGCATCCTGACTTTGAGAATGGTAATCGCTCGCATCCTCTTTGTGCTCCAGTTTTGTGTCTGTACTATGGGAATGGTGTTGCTACCTACTACAGCCACCAGGAATAATGAGCAAGACAGGAATAAATCAGATGGCATGCTAGCTGACACTCAGAGCTCTCTGCCTCCTACGCATGATGCGGTGAGAATGAAGGGCAAGCATTCCTCAAGGTAAGAAAGGCATCTCTATGCTTCTTAAAATACACTGTCTTCTTTTTGAGGAGCCACTTTACAGCCTGCTGAATCTAACTGCCATGCTAGCTCAGCATGAATACCCTCCATTAAGAATCATGTCACACTCTTTCTTCACAAGTCATGAAAACCCAAATCAGACTGCATTCAGCCTTGGGTAGTGGGAGACATACTGAAGGCCTTTCAGTTTCCAAAGCCATGATCAGAATGAAATGTTCTCACATCAGGCGCTTCACATTTTAGAATTCAATTATAAAACCCTACCATTTAGCTTGTTAGGCTGGCTGTTCCACCCCAGAAAGAGTGACAAAAGATGATTTTTACAGCCAAGCCATGAGTTCCAGTGCTATAAATCACTGGTTATCAGATGAAGGAGAATTCATTAATACAAACGAGAAGCCTGAAAGGCACCCATTACTGTGCTATTAATTTGTTTGACGATGTACTGCGTGGCAAGTGCTAAAATAGGCTGGGCGAGACTGCATCTCCTACAGAAGAATAATCTGGTCTCATTAATTTTTGTCTTGGGCTTGCTAGATGTAATTGGGCATAATCAGAACCCATACATCTCCTTGTAGCTTTTTCATCTTCTATGCTTAAGGAAGAAAATTAGGGGTGGGGTGGGTGAGATGAGCTCAGAGTCTTGATATTCAATAAAGACAACCCGTGAGAGGAGGGTTAGTAGGCCGGGGCATATAGCTCTGTGTCAGAGCACTTGCCTGCCGTAAACAAGGCCCTGGGTTTGCACCCCAGCACCATACCAAAAAGAGAGAGAAAGAAAAGATTTTAAAGAGGTTTTCAGTTCTTCTATCTTTTCACCTCCCTTCCTTTGTTCTGCCCCTTGTGTGATTGTTTTAACAAGTGTGAATCATAAACTCCTTTCCAGTTGGGTTAACTTGAGATACCCATCCATCCAATTTATTGGGACACAGAGTGGGAGAATTTACTTAATCCCTGTGCCCTTGCCAATAAGGGAATATGGGTGGAGGAGGCTGGAAACGCCTGTCTGGTATTTTTGTGCTTTCAAAATTTTTTCTTCTTCTTTGTCCAGTTGCTGGACATTTTTTATGGCCCAGAATTCTTTCAGCCTCCAAAGCTGGTACCGAGAACAGACTCATACTCCTGAAAGGCTCTGGCATGATCGTTGCTCCCCTGGATCAGAGAGTAACCTTGTGTTTCTATACAGATCTCTCATTTCTTCTAGGCACTTAGTGCTGCTCAAAAGATACACCCTCAGCAAAGGAATGGGAGGGAGGAACAAACTGTCTACAGGAACTGGGATTGTAGATAAAGGTTCGGGACTCAGAACCACATCTTCCAGGTGGTCACTTGACTATAGTAACGTTAAAAAAAAAAAAAAAAAAAACAAAAAAAAAAACCTAATCAATGAATGTGTAAATTTCTTTCCTAACAAAGATAGCATAAACACTGAGGTTAAACAAATTGATGTGATTGCATTCAGCAGCATGTTTTAATAGAATTAGGCTATATACACATGTGTATGTATGTACATGTATATACATGCATATAAATGGATAGTCATTTTCCATGCTATTTTATCCTCTTCAAAGATATAGCTTTTAACAGGCCTATGATTTATTTAAACCTTCTCAGATGACACAGAGACAGAATTTTATTCCCTCCCTGGCATCTTTACTAAAATTAAACTCTTGGCTGCCTATCTGAAAGCCAGGATCAGCAGGTGCAGATCCATCGAGGAATACTTACTTTAGGAAACCTGAGAGCAGGAATTCCTGCCGTGAAGGACTCTGCCATTGGAAGGCCCACTCATTCCCAGGCTAAGAAGCCAGAAGGGTTCAGATCACAAGCAGAAAGGCAGCCAGGGTTGGCCTGGGCCTGCTGTTTCTGCTGTCAGTTTGAGTTGGCCATTGAGCCTGGGGCCCTCGAGTGTTTCTGTGCTGGTGGAAATATATCAGAACAGCAGGCAAAGCATGAGGACTCTGTGTCTAGCTGATGCACAGAGTCTGCATCCTCAGAAGCACGACCTCTTTACCCTTCTGAGGAGTTATTTAAACTTTATTGACATGCCCAAAGGTCCAGTCAGGATGACAGCTGGGAAATTCCTGTTTTATGGTTTAGGCATCTCGGGTTCTGGTTCTAAATAGTAGCCATATCTGTATCTCATTTGTTTGTGCCTCTCTGGGAGGGCACAGTGAAGATCAGACCTTGCTAAGAGATATCAAACTCAACTTCCTGGCCCTGGTTGATTTTTCTTGGTGTGTTTCATTCTCTACATTCCTGCTGACTCCAATGGAAGCCAACGGGTGCTTTCTTAGGTTGGAACCATTAACATCTTTCCTTTCCATGGTGCTTTTTTATGGAACCAAAGACTATGGGTATGGTCATCTCACCTCATTGGTCAGGAAAGAGAATCTTAGGAAGGCCCAGAAAGACTTATTAAGGTCTACTGCTGCCTAAGCATTTCCCAGGAGCAGTGCCTATAACTGCCCAGTCTACCTGACTGACAGGCTGCTGCTCTAGGCAATCCCATCTCAGAGCTCCATGTTTTCTAACTCCACCCTACTTTTATTTACTAGTCAAGGAGGTTTACTTTGTTTAATACACTCTGGTATTAAAGTCAGAAACAGCTTCCCTACATCTAAAATGATCTTTTGTTTGTTTTTCAAGACAGAGTTTCTCTGTGTTGCCCTAGCTGTCCTAGAACTCACTTTGTAGACCAGGTTGGCCTCAAACTCACAGAGATTCACCTTCCTCTGTCTCCCAAGTGCTGGGATTGAAGGTGCACATCACCACTGCTGCCATATATATTTGCATTTAACGGTGAACTCTAACTTTATTGTAGTGTAGCAGTTTAACTGCATTTAACTTAGGTGGGAAAAGAAGTACATTTGCATGAAACTAGGTGTGAGCACTTTCTATAGAGGACATCACTGGTAGCATATGACATGTCACTCTCTTTCCACATATCAAAAGGCAGACTCCGAGAGGTCAAGGCACCTGTCTGTGGATAAAGGTGGCAATGATAAATCAGGATTTATCAGGCAGTCCAGTTGCAGAGGGCTCCCAAATACCACAACAGTCTCAGTGGCACAGTGCAGGGCTTTCAGCGACCATGCCCCTCAAAGGTAGAAAGGCCCAAATGGTAGGACGTGAGATCGGCTTGTTCTGCCAGCCTCATTCTCAAGGCCTTTAAGAGGATTTCAGAAGGCATTTGGCTATGGATAATTTCTGTCATATGTGCTGACATCAGGTCTCACACTTGAGTGAGGTCCCGTTAGAGAAGCATCTGGAACAGTGTCAGTTTAGAAGAGTATGTCAATTCAGCCAACAGCCTTCCTTATCAAGGTGCACAGCTCAGGATGAAGAAGAGTGTCCCACAGGTACACTTGAGTTGCAAGAGGTCCTTGAATCCTCTGGCAGAAAATCAAAACACTCAGCTGGGTCTCCATACTGCATGCACTAGCATTGCCCAAGAGACGTGGTGCATGACCACATGGCATCTCTGGCAATGTCTTCCTGAGTGTGTGGCTGGGGAAGCCTTTACCAGACAGGCTTCCTTCTACACGTATACGCAATCACACTACACCTCTCTCAACAGAAACATTCTATGTTCTAAAGCACCATCAGGGTGGCAGTAACATCGTGAGGACCTCTTTTCCAGCTAACAAAAATCCAGTGCATGTAGCAGTTACTGAAGTCTTATCTTTCTGGCAGAAAACCACCTTTCACTTGGAAGGGTCATTCACGGGTGCTCAGGTCCAGACACACAAGAGAGCTGATGGATCCCATGTATTGTCTTCAAGACGATTTCTATCTCCAGTCAGAGGCAAGAGGGAAAGGGGAGTTTATTCCTTCTCCTCACCCTGCTTCCTTTGAAGACATTCAGCCCTGGCCCAGTGTGAAGTCTGCGCCTGGAATCTGAGGGCCGAGGCAAGCAGGTATTGAGTCTGGGTTAGCCTTGGCAAAACAAGACCCTGTCTCAAAAACACAAGACAACCATTTGTACCCCATTTGTCTCCTTCCTTTTTGCTACGCCATATGAAAGCTACAGATATGTGGCCTTACCTAGAACAAAAGGCAATCTCTGTCACCTAGCATTTCCAGTTCTCACGAGTAATGGCGGAGAACCTGACAGAGCAAAGCTGTCTAATATCAACGAGAACCACTATGTTTCCAATAACGTTTAAAGCCAGCAAACTCTCAATGAGATAGGATGAAGCAACTGATTTACAAGGAGAGCAAACTATACCACACAGAGACTGAGAACTGTGCAGCAAAGGAAACTTACATTTCATACAGCAGTGAAGTACTTCCAAAGTGTCTGAACTCTGACCTAACCTACTGTCCCAGGATACAAGTCTACAGACTCCGCAGAGCCCACTGTGTGTCTGACAGGTGACCTTTGAGAAGTCAAGGTGCTCTGGGCTTGTCTTCTGGCTTCTTACCATATAAAGATCTCCCTGGCTTAGGAAAAGGAAGCCTGAAGGCTGGGCTGTTTTCTTTAGTCATTGCATTCCTTTGCTTTATACAAAAGATTGTGACTTTCTGTAATTTTTCAAAGAGATTTTCAAGGAAAATTACATAGAGTTCTGATGAGTCCAGTATTTAGTCAATAGTTAAAGTGTTTATGGACTGAACTGATACTTTGTTTTCCAGCCACACAATAAGCAACTGGCAGCTAGAAGCATAGGAAAGGCTTCCAGAAGAACAAAGGAAAGGAAAGAGGAAGTCAGAGGAATTTTCAAGACTATGTGAGGCCGTGAAGTGTGGACCAGACTTCCCTTCAGGCACCCCTGGATGAACTCCTCAGAATCTGGTGTCTAAGAATCAGTCAGGAAGATGTCTGAAGTCTCCTGGGTGTGCTGCTCTCTACTGCCAGCCCTTCCTCAGAGACTGGAGTTACTCATGGGTACTGGGGAGGGTAACATGTGACTGGGTCATAAACCAAAGTCACCAAGAACTAGGTCCCTTTAAAAAAGAATTAATAAGATCAGAGCTGAGAAATGATCATTCAGTTGTCTCAATTAGATTCATATTTACCCACAGTCCTCTCCCATCTCCTTATGTGCACAGCCTTGGTTACCACCACTTAACATTTTGAATAATGTAAAGTCACATCCCAGGACCCAGCTCTTAAGTAACATTTGTCCAGAGCTCAGCCAAAAGACAGGAAATGAAGAAAGAATGAGTACTTAGCAGGAATGCCGTGACACTAATCACCACTCTCGGGGAGGGGGGAGCTCTGCTCGTCTCACATCACCGTGTCTTGGAGACGCAGACTGTGCTCCCTTGGCCTGACTATGACCTGGTCCCACAGTTGGATGAGTCTCTAAGACTAACATGGGAATTAAGAAGATAGGGCTTGGAATCAGTTCTCAGGCAGGGCATCTCTCTGAGCCTTCACTTCCTCATTGTTAAATTCAGCTCTGTCTACACTTCCTCAGAAGATATTGTGAAATAAGAAATTACACACTGAAAAAAAAAAACATAGAGCATTGTGGGTAAGAGTATGGCTTTGGAGCTAGCATATAACAGAACCTTTGCCTGCCATCTCCAGACCTAGCTAACTTCTCTTCCTTGGCCTTCTCACCTCCAGGAAGGAGTAGGTGAGAAGTAACACCAGTGTCTACTCATAGGTCACTGCAAGTGTCATGAGTGGATGCATGTGATAAGCCTAGAACCCCTAATTTAGAACAAGATTCATCACTATTGTACATGTCATGGACCCTCACTCTGTACTCAGTAGATACTAGCAGCAGGAAGAAAGCTGGCTGGTCTGTTTCTTAGACCACAGCTTGTTCTAAACAGCAAGACATGAGAGCTCCCAGCAGTAGAGGAGATTAAAACTTCTCAAACACAGAAAATAGGCATCAAGACTTAAGGCTAGAATGTGGGGCCATTTAGTATAAGGGTCAACCTGACCGCACAGCACTGTAGGAACACTCATGCTACAGTCTTGAGTCATCAGACACACGTTCATGTGAAAACAGAAAAGTCTGCATTACACTTCAAAATGCCTTGGTTCCAAAGACTTAGGAGTTTGTTGTCCGCACAGCTGGGCACTTCCAGAACCCTGGAAACTGTCCTTGTAGTCTAATGAGCTGAGACTCTAGTGCAGACAGTTACTGTGAAGTTAAGGAAGCTTGATCTTCAGGCAACTTTGTCTTGCACAGGGTCTTTGCAAACCCTGAGGTCATGGAGCAACGTGTTCACACTGGATACAGATTAACTGCAGTCAGTTAAGACCACTGTCTCTTTCCACAACACCTTGCACCCATGTGTCAGGTGGGCCATTCTGGAACCTACAGGGAAGGGCTATTGAACTGAGGACACATTGAGCTGTATTTGCTGGCAGAAGGTCACTTCCAAATAGAGTTAGGGCCACCAACCCTCCCAATGCACCAATGACATCCAGAACTCCAACTGCCAAATGTGTCAGGACACATGAGCACAAGGCCACAGCTCATGTCACAATGTGTACTTCAGGCTGGAGGAGTGCAGGGAAAGACATATGGAGTCAGGCGCTAATTTGTGGGAAGTCTTCCTAATTTCACAGTTCATCAGTGAAACGGTGATAGGGTTTCCCTAAACTTTACACCTCTTAAAAAGAATCACTCATAATGCAGAAAAAAATAAAGCTTTTCAAACAGTGACAAAAGAAAAACTAAAAACTGGGGTTATCTACTATAAAAGACTGGATTATTCCTTTTAAAAGCACACAAAATGGGCTGGAGAGGTGTCTAAGTGAGTGAGTCCTTCCTGAGCAGTCAGGAGGACCCACATAAAAAGCCAACTGTGGTAGGGACAGAGACAGGTGGATCCCAGGCGCTTGCTGCCCAGCCAGCATAGTGCAGTGAGCTCTGGCAATGATGCAGAGCGGGAAATGATAGCCGTCAGCATGCTCTAGCCTCTGCGCGTTCATGCATGGAGCATGAGCCCTACACACTCCTGCGCATGCACACAGGAAGGGAGGGAGGGGGAGGGAAAGAGGGAGAGAGAGATCACATGAAGATATGATCTGAGGCAATGAAGAAAAAAGCACCATGATATTTTTGGATGTAAGACATCTCTCCAGCCCAAAAAAGTGTTGTTAAAGTATGCTGTGTGTTAATGATCTCTGGATTCTGTGATCTGTGTTGGCTTTTACAAATGTTTGGTGGTATTTTCTCTTTATTTACAAATTCACCTTTATTCATATTGCATTCATAGTTTTAGATTTTTCTTGTATGTAGGACCTTCAGAACTTACAGATCTAGGCTTTCCCTGACTGTGGTATCCTGTGAGCTGACCGCTGCATCCTGACCTTGAGACTGAGACACAGCATAGGGGAGGTACCTTTCTGCAGTACCCCAGAGGGGGCCTGGATCTTGTTTCTAAAAGGGGACTAAACACAGGCATCAGTCTGTGCTCATCTCAGAGATAAGGCTGGAGAGTGGGTACGGCTCGTGGATCTGAGGATGACTTCTGGGTCTTCCCCTTCAGATCCACTTCACTGGATATGCCCCTCAGTCTTTCCTCCCAAATCTGGTCTCCCTCCTTTGCCCCCTTTCCTCCCTGCCGCCCTTGGAAAGCCTCAGCATGTGCCCTGTTGAGAGTGTAGACATGAGAACCCAGGGCTACTCCTCCAATCTCAAGACAACTTCCAAATCTGTCACATTGCTTGTCTCCAGTACTGGGATCTCTCCTGGTCTTGTCTTATCTGACTCGTGACTACTCATTGGCCTGCAGATCTTTTCCTACCTCAAAAACAGAGGTGGAACAAACGTACCCATTGAGTAGTATTTCTAGAAGAAAGGCAATTGACTCTTTGGCCAAGGTCCCAAAGGAGGGAGGGTACCAGGTAGTATCACAATGACGGTCTGGGAAAAATGCGGAAGTAGCCATTTCTCCAAGAGCCCAGTCTGCCTCCAGAGCCTTTTCACTGTCCTCTGGTTCTGACCATCTCCACCTCACTGAGCTTCTTTCTTCCCCCAGCTCTTATCCTGGGAGACTCTGGCAGGTCTCACACACACCCTGGCTTGTCAGGCCCCGGAAGGGCTGCAGGGACCTGACCTGTGAAAGAAAACTGACAAGAACATAGCATATCTATGCTATAAACCCAGAAAGGCACATTGCAAGTGTTTCTATATTTATCTGTTGCCAAGAAATCTAAAAATTCTCAAGGCAGGGCTCGTTCCCTAGGACAGCACAGTGGTCTGAACAAGGCCTCAGCTCTCCTTACAGTTACTCTCAGAGGACTCTCCAAACCAAATAGATGTCCTTAAAGAAAGGCTTACCCTGGAATTCATTGGTCTTTAACCCCTAGCCGCCCCAAAGCCAGAACAAGGCAGAGCAGCTCACCTGAGCAGGCTGGAGCTGCCACATCCTCAGTAACTGAGGAGGAAACACTTCAGGAACAGCAACTGACAGTGTCCTTCAAAGCCAAAAACAAAAAAGCAGTTTGTGTGTGGTGTGTGAATGTGGTGTCCACCTTCAAAAAGAGGCAATTATTCAAATGCGGCCCTGTTTCCTTACATTCTACACTAAGGTAATTATTACACATTTCTCCTCTGAGAAGGAGTCATACTATAAAGCAGGGAGCAAGTACTACAAAAGGAAATCAACTAGCTACTGTGCTGGGGCGGCGAGGGGGGGAGGGGGGAAATGGACTTTTAATGTCCTTCCATTCAGAGAAGGGGACCCACACAAATTCTACAAATGGCAGGTGGCTTTGCCTATAAAGTCGGTCCCAAATTGGTTGCAAAGGTCCACAAACCGCTGAGTGGTTCCTGTTGGACTCCCTTACACTGTAATAGCAGAGAAAACCCTGCTATCTGCTCATTTTTAGAATGTCTTCAAAAGTAAGGGTCACTGGGCTTGTGGCAGAAGATCTGGGCCAGAACTGGCAGAACTGTGTGGCAATCAGGGTGATGACTTTTTTCAGGGTTTGCCTGGAGGACTGAGAGGAACTTTATGAACATATCACTAGAGTTAACAGAAAGCTGCCTTTCTCCCTTGGGGAGGGAGTTTGGTTCTTTATCATTTCCATGTCTATACTCTAGCCTAGAGAAGGGGTAGACATCTGTAACACCAGCACTTGGAAGGCTGAGGCAGGAGAGCTGAGACTTAGTCTCAGGTCAGCCTGGCAATGCCTTATCTAAAATAATAAAATAGTCTACCATCACATGAGTTTGTTGTCCTCACCATTCCCATTTAAAAACAGTCCTGCAATCAAGGCGACATCTCAGGATGTCTGGCAGCAGCTAGGCTTATTGGGCATTTACAATCTATTAGGGTCTAACATTCAGTCCTTCCATGGACCCTATATAGTAGGGTCTACCATTCTCATTTTACATTACCATTCTGAGTTATCTGGGTTGTGGGGAACAGCCTCAGAGAAACCTGTGGTAGTTTCTAAAGCTAATAGAGCTGGGCTTCTAATATAGAACTCAGTATTGCTAAGCCCATGTTCTTAAAAACCAAAAAAGGCCATTCCTCAGACAGTAAAACTATAGACACTAAAATGGAGACCTGATTCTTGATTTGGGAATGAGTCAGGGACTGAAAGAGTTAATAACTTATTGTCAGTGGAACAATTAATAAAGGAGCTTGTATAAATTTTCTTGCTTAGAGGGTTCTGGAACCTTCTCTAGAATGAGGTCAGTTGCCGGAGAGCAGTTGGCACTGAGAAGACAGTAAAGGGTGACCAGACACCTCAAATCGGAGGTGCTGGCTCCACTGCTGGCTAGTCAATGGGCTCTCCCATTGGCTACCTGCTGTGCACTCCAGTGGTCTCCTGGGTAGGATGTGGTCTGACCACATTCTTTGAAGTGTCTGGTAGCTTCTTGCAAGCCACCCGGCTCAGAAGGCAAGCTAATCCTGGAGGAACAGCAGTTTGCAGCACTGCCTGGGTCCCCCTTCCAGGGAAGTCAGACCTCTTTGTCACCAGGGCTAGGGTCATCTGGTTAAGTTGAGGCCTTTCGTTTTGCCAAAAGCAAGTCAGTCATGGTAATCTAGGGCATTTGACAGGTGGACATCTTGAGAACACAAACTGAAAACATCTCAGGAGATTACACTTGTACAAAGATGATATCCAGTCATGCCGTGTGACCACGAGAGATGCCACTGTGAGGGCTCACTTACCTCAGTTTCTTTATCTGTTAAACAGACTTAACAACTGGTCTTTGAAACTTTATGGAGAAATGAGTCGGCATATGGTAATTCTCAGAACAGTACTTGGATCTTAGGGACAGGTCACCAGGGCATGACCTAGTTTGTGCTTGGCACTAGGGTGGGAGTACTGCCTGAGGTAGAGGAAACAGATAAACATGCTCTAGAGGCTGAGAGTTCAAGGCCTCATTTACAAAAGCAAAGGGGAGGAGCTTTTGCAAGACAGCAAAGAGAAATACTGCCTGGCGCACTCTTCAGTATCCAGTGTCTGCAAACTCCCACAGGCACGCAGAAGGCTGCCTGGTGTATGTGTGTGTGGGGTGCTTTCCACAGTATTTGTTGCATAAAGGAGAAATGATCACAAGGCTAGTCAGAGGTATATTTTAAGGGCCTATTGTGTGGCACAAATTACACACAGTGCTTTGGGGAGACTGATCCTTTCTGCACCACAGCTTTGGGTCGGATATGTCTCCTTAAGAGTACCCTTTAGTGTCCTATCAGCCCTAGGCTGAAAAGCGGCAGAGTCTGTCAACCTTGGCATCCATTATTAGCACCTGAGTTCTTTTTGGCAACATGATTTTTAAGGCCCTGGGCAAAATATCACTTCCTTGTTTAGAAACTTGAGAATATCAATAGCCATGACATAACAGCAGATTATTCATTCGGAGGATCTACATAATTGCACAGGTTGCCTGGTTTCAGGCCTGCCCTACCCTGAGAAGCTGGGAGAGATACCCCGTTTATAGGGCGAGTAGCCACATGATAGTCCAGAAGTTTTCATTTTGCAAGTTCAGTCCATCTCTAAACGACTTCTCCAGAAAGACCGCCACGTATTATCTTACCCTCCTTGCAAAATACAAAGACTGGAAAAATCCCTTTCAGAGGAGCTCAAAATTCCACATTAAAGAAAAGCCTGCTCACCAGGGAGTGAGTGGGGCTGCCTTCTGGACAGGCTGCATTTGCATGGAGACACGTGAGCTGCAGACACTTTATCTGTGGAAACAAGCACGCCTGGCATTTGGAAACCTAAGTGAGACCAGATCCCTGCTGGAGGAGCCTCCTGATGAAAAC
Source organism: Sigmodon hispidus (assembly GCA_004025045.1). Classification (NCBI taxonomy): domain Eukaryota; kingdom Metazoa; phylum Chordata; class Mammalia; order Rodentia; family Cricetidae; genus Sigmodon; species Sigmodon hispidus. The sequence goes on from PVIH01004567.1 coordinate 43,437, forward strand.
CAGCATGCCGAGCTTCCTGGGTTCCTCTGGGTCCATGCCCAGTGCAGGCTGACTGGGTCTTGCCAACTGAGGGATAAGTCTAAAGTCACCTGTGCCCAGGGGCATCCTGCCTGAGCTTTGAGAGCCTGGGAACTGGAGTCCAGCTCTCTGGAGATTTAAAAGCCATTTTGAGGAGCGTCCTGAGACAATGTAAAGCCATATTTGGGAGTCCAGAAACCTTTAGGGAATACAGGCCTTTGGAGGAAGAGTTGGAAACAATTCGATGGACTCTGGAGATGTGTTCTGGGCCCCCATCTTTCATCCCTTCCTCTCTTACAGCCAACAACTTTCCCCAGCCTTCATTCTGGTTGGCTCAGCCCTGAGCCTTTTTCCCCCAACCCAGCTTCCCATTCCTACCAGAAATGAAAGAAGCTGCCACACCCTCTGTGCCTTCCAGGGTCTTTCCTGGCACTTCCGAGTGCTTCTGACACACTGACAGAACTCGATAACCTCAAGGCCAGTGAGGTGGCAAGAGCCTTCCTCCATGGAGAAGGGTTCATGGTGGCTTAGGATAATTTATCTCAGCAAGCTCACACAGCAATGCCAAAGAACCCACACCAAGCTGCTTATCACATGTCTGCAATAAAGGTTAGAAGGAAGAATGAAAGGTTACTTTTCACCCCAACACTTGACATGACAAGAATCAACTTTGGAACCAAGTGATCAGTAGTTGGACCAGGGCTAAAAATACTCCAGCAGCCTCTGCTTCAACCGCATGGGAGGAGGGACCCTTAGCCTCTCGTTTCTCCTTATGTAGGAAAGGTGGGCCCACAAGAGGCCACAGGCCAGGCCCCAGGGGAGACAGCTCTCAGCTGAGGGTACCCAACATCACCTATGTTTCCATCCCACCATGGGCACCATATTAGCATCCATGGCATGGGTATTTGAAAAATTAAAAACAGTTCCCTTTTCATCTCTTGTTTCAAAGATCAGCTTTCTAGAAAGGAAATAACTCCTCACAGCAAGCAGCTCTTGCTTTTCTAGAAACCATTTCATTTTAGACTCCACTTTGGATCTTTTAGCCCTCATGGGAGTAGAAAATCCTATGGGGATTGTGTCCCTTACTCTATTCTCCTCACACACACCCTAATCCACCAGCCTAAACCAGTGAGTGACAGTACAAACATGTTTGCCCTAAATATTTTATCACCACGTCTCAGGCTGTGTGAAAATACCAATGCCAAGATACTGTTTCTGTTGGTCTTGCTTAAAAAGCCCAAATTTTACAGATACTCTGTAAGTGCCAGAAATATATTTTTAAAATTCTCATGAAACCCAAATGTGATAAAGCTGTAGATAAAATGCTGTCCCAAGTATCTGAGAGTAGGCAGAGCTTCCCTGGGCATGTATATACTCCTTAACTATCTAGGGTCTACAAAGCCTGTGCATACTGAGGATTCCTGGGGAGTCTGGGGTACAGTTCTTGGCCTTCCATGCTAATGACCTCACTGGGGGAGCCCAGACCACACACAGGAAAGAATGTAAAGGTTGGCAAGTACTTGGACCCCACTAGTCTCAATTTCTAAATTCCAATGTCTGAGAGATCTAGGATGGAAGAGACTAAATGGTTATTTGATTCTTTCTACCAGCATGAAACTATAGAACACCAAGCCAGAGCATCACCTATCAGAAATGCATGCAGAACCATGGGAATTTCCCAGCACCCACTTCCAGATGGTGAATACAAATACAGCCTTTTTTCTTGAGTGGATTCATCCTGTCACTCACACCATCCTTTATACTCTGTGTTTGATTAATAGAGCCTGGCTAAGGTATCCTATCCTCCCTTTAGAGTTTGATCAAGCTCTCTGGCACACTTGCTCTGCCTTGCCATGTGATACCTTCTACCAAGTTATAAAACAACAAAAAAGGCCTTTACCAGACACTGAGCAGATGCCAGTCCCATGCTCTTTGAATCTTAGCCACTAGAACCAAAAGCCAAATACACCTCTCTAAGATTTACAAATTACTCAACCCTTAAAATCCTGTCACAATATTTAAAAAAGACGAAGCTGCCAATGGTCAGTGAGGTTAAAGGTCACCCATTTGAATCCAGAGACCACGTGAAAAACATGTCTTCACATTTCCCCAAAGATGAAACCTGGGTTCTCAAGGGCCAAGGGACTAGCAAAAAGTCTTTGGGAGCTGGTGACAGAGCTGGGAAGTTTCAGCTACTAAATACACCATGGTGTAGTCATCAAGGTTCCAATATAAATTTCTGGTCTGTCTGAGAAATGGTAATTTTGCTCATTGTGAATCACTCACTAAGGACAGAGTCCAAAGTCTCAGGGGATTATTGTCTATTCAGTTCCAGCTGGAGAGTCAGAGCTCAGGGTTCAGTGTTGACCCAGTGGCCTATGATGTGAAGAATCCAACTTGTTCTCAGATTCAGTCAAGGGTAATCCATAATGCCACAGTTTAGATCCACAAGATGCTTTGATGAGAAATATAAGTGCCATCCCACAGCTAAGGAAAGAAGCTTGTATACCTTCTAAGAAATAGCTCACTTCGTAGCTTCAACCAGCAACTCTGCCAAAGGCACTTCTTTCTAGCTTGGAATGTTGGTGAGAGGCCAGCCTTATCTTAGCAAGGCTCACAGCATAGGATTCGACAGTTAAGGGACCACTTATCAGTCCCACAGAGTCACAGGAGCAACATCAGGCTGTAGACTACTGCCAGACTTCAGGAGAGATGGGACAAGGCAGTGAACCACAAGGCTCAACTATGGATCTGGCTCACATGGCAGTCTTGGCCCCACCTCCTTTCCCATTATCCCACTCAGTGTGTGTGTGTGTGTGTGTCATACAGAGCCAGCTGGAGGTCATGGAGCCCTCAGCAGGGTCATTCTGGATTTTATCAGACTGTCATGGCCAGCTGGGACTGCCTAGTGTCCAGGTGGCAAGGGAGAGGGGACATAGGTTCAGAAAAGCTCCAAAGCAAGGATGGGCTGAGGGCAAGAAGGGATTGGCAAACATAGAGTAGTGTCATCATTATTTGACCTCCCCAGCCTCAGTGTGCCATCTACAAGCTAGATGGCACCATTTCCAGAATACCAAAACCAATAGATACAAAACAGTTAGACTACTACCGGGAACACACTAATCCCCTAATACACATTATCTAATTTTACTTTCATTCCTACCACACAGCTTATTCCCCGAATTCCCTAATAGGGCCAGACATGGTTTATGTCTGTCTCCCTCAACATATGCATGGGTGACCCAAACAGGAATTCCATTCTGGTTCTATGAGGCTCTGGGGCTTTTGTTTGAGAAGAAGTGTATTTCTTTATCCCGCTGGTGGTGAGCACATGTCCCTGGATCATCCTCAACTTGAAATACCACAGGCCACTTCACCCCCATCTCTACAGATGTACAGAGAACTATGAAGTCACTTTAATGGATATGCCTCATTACAGCAGATTTCTTTCCCTCCAAAGAAAAGAAGTTTCAGAATCTCAGGGGACCATAGAATGGGTTGAACTGAATGTCTCTTTCATCCTCTCTCAGACATCACTGAATGTAACTCCTTGGGGATGCAGACAAATAATACGGGTCCACATGAGGGGATTGCAGGGTTCTCCAAAAAAATTCAGGACTATCTCTTCGAAGCGAGTGCAGCTTGCTCTCTCTCCCCAACCCTGAGAATACAGCACTCCTACTCACCAGCCTCAAGTGCAAGGCCACACCTCCCTATCTCCACTGATGTCTTATCAGCCTCACTTCTAGCCACAAGTACCAAGGTCTTCAGAGAATGCTACTGTTTGGAAATGTTTTACCCTGGGTTTCACCTTTGCAAGAAGGAAAGGAACACTTGCCACTTCTCATTTCACAGAAGTCAAGCCTCCCAGATGTTCTGGGTGAACTGTAGCAGTGCCAGGAGCAGGAGAGTCTCAACAGGAAAAGCAGAAGCAATAATCCACTAGTTAGAAAAACACAGCAAGTTCCAACAAGTTGAGGGTAAGCTTTTGTTTTTATTCTTTCTCAAATAAAATGAAAACCTATACTGATTTATCCAGAAAGACGTGTGTAAATTAGTGTGTGTACATTAGGATGTTTATAGGTATAACCCCCACCCTAAGGTGTCTTAAATAAAAAGTGGGTGTCACTACCTGAAGGTGCTTAGTCCTGTGACTGTACAGTGTCATTAAGGACCCAAGCTATTTCCTTTACTCCCTAACCTGTACTGGGGTTCTAGATTTTCTCTGATTTTTATGCCATTATAGGACAGCAGCCGTGATAACTCTGGATGTCACATCCCTGTTAAACCTGGGTCGTTCTTTTAAGAAAAGGAATTCTTTCCTGAAGTCCAATCTAGAGGGCTTCCCTCCTGCCTCAGTGGCCTGAAGTGGTTCCCAAAGCCACTCCGAATCCAGTCACCATCACGAAGACTAAAAGTCTAGAAATGAGCTGGGAAAGATGGCTCAGCAGTTAGGAATGAATACTGTTCTTGCAGAAGACCCATTAGTTCCTAGCACCTGTGAAGGTGACTTCCAAATGCCTGAACTCTAGCTCCAGCGGGTCAGTAGAAACCTCTGGCCTCCTCAGGCACCCACACATGTATATACATACACACATGTGCATGCACACAAAACACACGCATTCACATAACTGAAAATAATAAAAATAACAGTTTTTAGAAAGTAACAAACTAAAATGTTCTGACAGTTGTCACTTCAGTTGGGACCCAGCCATGACATGCAGGAAGAGTCACACTCAGATACACTGCTTGCTTTGAACTCAAAGCAGCCATATGTATTAGCAACAATGAATGACAGCCAGGTTATAAAATACTCATTTGGGACACAACCCCACAGAACCTTCGGTGGTGTACAGTCCTCTGTGGGTTTCTAAAGCTCTAAACTATGTATTTGACTAGAGGATGTAAAAGTCACCCAAATACCTTCCTTGTAAAATACATTTGGGTCAAGGATCAGATATAACATGAAGGCTTTGTGAAATCTGATTCAAATGAACCAACATATTTCTGAGGCAATCTAATAATTATGAGTATGGGCAAGATACTAGATTATAATAAAAATTATTCATTATAATAATGACATTATAAAAATTAAATGTAATAAATTGCATCGATACATCAACAGATGCCTTTTTTCCAAATGGCATACACTGAAGCATTCAGTATGCACGGGATCTGCCTTAACTTCTCCAGCCACAAAAGGGAGACATGGGGAAATGAACATCAAATGGTGGCAGCAACTGTTGAAGCTGTGGATGGACATACAGCATCACTACACAGTCTCTACTCTTTTAGGGTGTAAGGGATAGTCCTGGGGACCAAACTCGGGGCCTTGCTCATGCAAAGCAGGTGCTCTATTATTGGGCTATACCCTCAGCTCTCTTTTTTTAATGTTTTAAAATTTTTCACTAAAAAATTTTCTAAAGTGTATAGAAGTAAAGCATAGACTCTTTTACTATGCCTCCTGAAAGCCTACTGTGCCACACGGTTGGTCCCCATGGCTGGCCCCCACAGCGGGTCCCCTTGAGGCCGTGGGGCTTCCTCATCCCTCCTTCTGGAGGGGCAGTGTTCTCCCTCAAGCCCTTCCTTCTCTCTAGTCTGTTTTTGTTTGCACTGGTACTCTTACCACAACCGGTAATGACCTCACTACTTCACTATTCACTGTCTGTTTCCCGTATTTGAAGCTATGCCCACAGAAGAGGACCGAGTATATCTCAGTCTTTCTCCAATGCCAAAACAGCACCAGGCATCAATAATGCACTCAAATGTTTTGATGAATAATCCAGATTTTTTTCTTTTTAAAATCTCTTATCAGCCCTAAGAATGACTAGCAGTTAATGAGCATGTGACGTATGTTCTTATTCAATCCTCACAACAATCTTATGACAACAGGTTATTACTACTGCACTATAATTAAAACCCAAGGCTTACTGCAACCTTTTGCTAATGGTAAATACCCAACAGACACACTTACAGTCACTAGTCCTGGGCCCATGGCAGGCATAACCAATGGATCTCTGAATTCTTCCTTCTGAGCCAGTATTCAGCACACTGATCCAGATAATTATCACTCGATTAGATCTGGTCTATTTGTGATGGCTTAGTGACATTCCTACTTGGAGTTAGGTGTCAGTTTTAACTGTTACCCAGTTAAAGTTCTTCCAGAGCTTACTTCTGCCTCTTTAGGAAAATGCAAAGCCTAATGGCACAAATAAACCTCAGCTATAGTAAACAGTATTGCCAGACCACTGAAGCCAGTGAGCCTTCTGAAGGTTATTAAATAGTACCGTCTCTTGCCAGCATCTTCTGAGGTTTGGCATGGGGTGTGGGGGGGAGCTCCCTTGTGGGCTCTCTGGCTGTCTCTGTTCTGCCACAGATCAGAATTTCCAGCTCTGCTATTCCTCAGCCTCCCATACTCTTTTGCCAAAATCACTCAGGAAGCACAGACACCAAGCTGGAATTGGGGGCTTTGCAGTCCGGGCGCAGCCATTACTGTGTGCCCTCGGACAGGCCGCCTCCCTCCTGCCCACCTGGTTGCCCTATCTCAAAAGTGCTCTGATGCTCTGCAGCTCAGCGAGTGTCTTCCTGGTCTGACCTCGGGCTCAAAGTCTGCTCTCGGAGCTTTAGTGCTGTGTGTGTGTAATCACACACAGACAAGGTCTCCTCTATTTAAAGGGAGACAGGAAAGAGGATCAGACTGAAGAGGGGAGGACACGAGCAAAGTGCACAGACTCTAGGGGTGGGCAGCAGTGCCCCCAACATTCTGCTGTTTTCTAACTAAACTAACCTTTTTTATCTTGGTAAGTTAACCTCACTGTGCCTGCATTTCATTGCTTATAGAGTGTCAATAATTACAGAAATAATAACAATCCCTGCAAAGAAGGGGGCATGCATATAGTGAATGCTCAATAAAGTCAGCTATTATATCACTGGGCTACAGACTATGCGCCTCAGGATAAAGGGGACTCTGCTGCCAGGTAAAATGTTGGGTGAATGCTTACTAAGTAAATGAATGAGATAAATCCATCTCTTCCTTCCTTCTCCATCTATCTCCTCTTCTACACTTTGACTGGCAGGCTAGCCCTGCATGCTTCAGAGTTAGATTTTATACAGAGGGTAAGGGATGGTGAGACTCTTATACAGTCTACTTCTAGTAGAAACATTTTAAAATCTAAGTTCACTAAGGAAACACACACACACACACGTTTAACCCTTAGAGATACCCATCTTTAAAAAATTCAAAAGATATGATCAAAACACAATAGATAAAATTAAATGGAACATTTAAAATATTCAGATAGCAACTAGAGAAATGCCTCAGTGGTTAACAGAACTTGTTGCTCTTGCAGAGAACCCAGATTTGATCCTCAGCACCCATGTGGTGGTTCACAACCATCCATAACTCTAGTTCCAAGGATCTAGTGCCCCTTTCTGACCTCCAAGATCACCAATCACACACCCAATGCATAGATATACATGCAGACAAAACACTCACACATAATTTCATAAAAATAAATAACTAATTTAAAAATACTCAAATAACCTAGAAGAAAGGAAGGAGAAAGAAAAGAGAAAAACAGAACAAACAATAACACTAAATTAGTAGACCTTGGCTTCAAATAGGAAAGAAGCTAAACCCAAGCTGTATACACCTGCTAAAACATGGTAAGATCAGATAAACAAGATGCAACTATATGCTGTCTACAAGCAACTCAAAATACGATACAGAGGAGTTAAAACTGAATGGAGGAAAAATACATTGTGCAAGCGCATATCAAAAGAAAGCTGGAGTGGCTATAACTAATATTAGAAAAAGTAGAGGGGAGCAAAGAAACTTACAAGAGAAAAAGGACATTAACCACGCCCACTTTTATACAATGTACCCCAGTGAGACAGTGGAGCAGTTCAGGGAGATCCGCTCTGCACACCACTTCAGCAGTCTGCTCCTTGCTTCTTAGCGGGGCAGACAGGGCAGTGCCTGAAGTACATTCCCAGGCCTTTGGCATCAGTGATCTTTCCCAACCCACTTTCCTTTCCAATTTTAATTAGCTTATGGATGAAAGTAACCAGCAAAGTGACAGAAATCAGGAACCTTGCTGAAAAGCTATCTTCAGCCCAACACTGAGCATGCAGTCTTTGGGGGGAATTCTCAGTTACTCAGTAGCGTGCTGTACATAACTCTACATGTATATTTCTTTAAAAGTCTTTCTCTGTGTATGATTGTATGTGTGAATGTTCATTTTGTGAGTATAGGCACTGGCATGCCACAGCACATGAGTGGCAGGTCAGAGGTCAACCAAGGCTGTCAATCTTCACTTTCTACCTTGTTTGAGGCAGGGTCTCTTTGTTCTCTGCGCTGGGTGTCTCAGTTTAGATTGCCTGTGGGCTCCTGGGAATTCTCCTGTCTTGCTTCTAAAGGTATTTTTTTTTTTTTTTTTAAAAAAAAAAAAGTTCACACTGTTACTCTTTCTTTTACCCAGATAGATTTCTTCCAGGAGAAATTATATGTGGAAAAAACTTCTTTCTAAAAACTGATAATCATGTCCAGGAGAAAGTCCTGGATTAAGTTTTTTACTTCTCTCATGTTTTAATGATTGCAGCAGTGGTACACGCATGGTGAGCATGTACTGGTACATGCATGGTGAGCATGTACTCTCTGCTGTCTCACCACCTAGACCCAGACCTGACTTCTCACAGTCCCCAAGGAGTCAGCTAGCACGGTATACAGAAACACTGAGACTGAGATGGCCTCAGCAGCCCGAGGCAACTTTAACCCCCTCCAGAATCAAGGTTTAGTTTCTCCTTGGCTGCTCTTGCTGTCCGGGATGCAGACAGACTGAACTGGTACTGAGAAGCAGAATTTAGACAGATGGTAAGATCACGTGAGTCAAAGAGGCTGGCAATCCCTCCTCTCCCCCAACTAGTCTCCTTCTGGAAAGGCAGGCTCCAGCAGTCAGCAATCTTCTTTCTTCCCAAGCCTCCAGTTTCAAGAGTGATGAAATCTGTTATCAGGGAGAATGTGCTTTGGGGCCCAGTGAGAAGTCTTGCAATGACAGTCTTCATCCTCAGCACTGTGGTGAGGGACTGGGACTGTGCAACAGGGGCTTTGCAGCTGGAGGCACCACGGTGCAAGGTGGATATGACATCTCCTTGGTGGCTGGAGATTGTTGGGCCTCTTTAAGCCTCTGTTATCTCCTCTGCAAAATGAGGGTTCTAGTGCCGGCCGGCCCTCCTGCTGTTAGTGTGAGGATTTTATAGACAGTGTAAGGGGGCCTTTAGCACTACAGTGCACGTAGTAACTGCTGAATAGACAGCTTCCCTGGTATTGCAACTAGGGATCATCCATTTCCCCAGCAGAAGCGGCTTCTTGATGTCCTCCATGGTGCTGGCCACAAGGGTGCTGGCCACAGGGCACCCGCCACTCAGGGTGTTCTTGTTGGCTCAACAGTTCTCCTATCTGGATCTACTTAGCTGTAGGTACTTCAAAAGGAACATTTAATAACACCCTTCCTTGTCTGGTTTAGTTCTGCAGTGGAAAGCAAATTAGCCACGTAGCCATTCAGGACCCTGAAACACATGGTCCCCAATACTGTCTCACCTTCCACTTACATCTGTAACTGATTAACCACGAGGGTCTGTGAGACGGACCTCTCTGTAACACCAGGAAATGCTCTCACTCGAACTTCAAGTGTATCAAGATGGTGACGGCTTGGAGATAGAGTGGAAGAGAGAAGAAGTGACATTTTAGCTCATCTGACATAATTTAAGATGCCATTAAGCCAGAAATAAAAACAGTCTTTGAACCATTGAGGATCTAAATGGCTCTCACTAAACCTGCAATCTGAATATTTAAGTGGTACTCTGAAGAAGTGCTTTTCTTCCAGGGGAGAAAGTTCCATTAGAACAAATATATGCCGAAGCCAGTGAGATTTAAATAAATAAATAAATAAGTAAATTGCTCTCTGACCTGGGGATGAGGATATGGTGCAGTTAGAAGGCATGAAGTTCTGGGTTCACTCCCCAGCGCCCAATAAAAAGCTAGCTGTGGTGCCATGCACTAGTAATCCCAGAGCTGGGGAGGCAGAGAAGGATGGATCCCTAGAACCTGATAGCCATCCAGTCTAGCCTAGTAAGTGAGCCCTGGGTCCCAATCAAAGACCTTGACCAAAAATATAGGATCAACAGCTCCGAAGAGACGTCCTCTGGCTTCCATGTACAAGTGCATCCATGTGCATGTGCACCTGTAAGAACACAGGCTCCTACACACACACACACACACACACACACACAATTACTCAGATTACAACAACAAGATTCTCTCATTAATGGTTGGTAGGAAACCTCCAAATAATTACCCTGCCCAGCCTAATGTGGGTGATGAACTTCTCCATGATTATTTTTTCCCATTCTATTTTTCTATCTTACTCAACTAGCATCTCGTTTCATCTCTCCATAGCCTACCAACTGCTCTCAGGCCACCAGGGAGTGTTCCTCACCCTCTCTCTGGGGCACTGACACAGCTTGTGTCCTTAGACTAAAATAATTGGTTCAGTGACGGACACTGACTCTCACTAGGCCAGTCACAGCTAAGTAGACTCATGAACGGAATTTTTGTTGAGCTTCCAGGGAAGATCTTTTCCTTCTTCAAAGCTAAGGTTGCTGCAGCCAGCTTATAACCATAACTAGAGCAACATCCAGAGGAGACAGCACGCGAGGGTGTATGAACCCCTGGATCACAGCACACTGGAAGCCAGCCCCACTCAGAACCCCAAGGTAGTAAATCCACTTCGCTTAAATTGGTTTGAACTGTGTGACCCGCAGGGTCCTGACACATAAACTTTAAACAGAAGTGCACTTAGTAAATTGCAACTTTATGATTTCTCAGCTTCAGGCAAATAACCTGGAATATAAAGATGGCATGCTGGATTTCCAGAACACCTTCTCACCTGCCTTGATATGAGCCCAGACTGCCTGCCTCTAAGCTCCTACTGACTGCTGCCTTGAATGGCCTCTCTTGGGGATCACTGCTCAGTTTCTGGGTAAGACAGAAATTCTGGTATTGTTAGTGCTGGCCAGGTCACCCCTTGGCCATGAGACCTCAAACAAGTGCTCTGTGGTTTTGTCTTCTTGAGAAGAAGCACAAGGTGTGGAGGAGGCAGTATTGTGTGGTACTCAGAAATATGGTCTCTGAGTCAGTCCCCAGTCTATCCCATCCCCACCCTCAACTAGCAAGGAGCTCCTCTGAGCCATAGTTGATCTGCAAACTGGAAACAGGTCATAGCAATATGGCACAGTTTGTACAATGTTTATCACGGGACTTTACATAAAGTCACAGTTAAATGGTGAGCATTAGAAGCTGTGATATCAAAAAAGAAAGAACACCAAAGTCATCTTAAAAACCATACGGTATTCTATTGCCATTGGGGCTGGGCCGGTCACCTCTCCTAAGCCATCTATAGCCTTCATGAGAGATAAATGCAAAAAGGTCAATGAAATTAAGGCAGTCTGTCTGGGAGGAAAGGAGCAGAGGGAGAAGACAGGGAGAAAAGAGGGGAGAGAGAGAAAGAGGGAGAGAAAAGGAGGAGAGAGAGGGAGGTACCAAGGAGACACAGGGTACCCCAAGGCACAACAGGCATTTCTACCAATAGCTGAGCACATTTCACAAGAAATATGGGAGGGTTTCAAAGACACTGCTGAATTGAGTGGTTCATGGAAAAAGCTATCAATAGCAACCTGTTAAATGTTCTGGAGGCCTGGAACAGTCCCAGGCTATGCACAGTCAGGCCCTGCTGAACTTTTCCAGAGTTCCATTTGCAAAAACCCCAAGCAAGATTCCTTTCCTAGCTTTTCAATTTAGCAGATTTCACTGACAGGATGCAAACGCACTTCTTTTGGATGAGAAATTTTACTTTCTTGACATGTGGCTGAAACTTCCAGGAAACCCCATCCACAAAGTGCCTTTCTGCAGGCCCTCCTGTTCCTTCAGGCACACCTCAGCAAATGAAGGTGCTGGGATTCCTTCCGGCGGGCTTCTTACAACAGAGAGATAGTTGTGGAAAAACCAAAAAAGAGAGAGAAAACTGTTTCCCTGACTGAAGAGACTTGGATTTCTTTGTAGTTTGTAGACTTACACACACACACACACACAAACACACACACACACACACACACACACACACACACAGAGCTAAGAAGTGCCCTCCACAAACATATAAAGGGGCCACTTTAATTTGCAGAAGTATTGCTTAATGTGGAAAAAGTTCATGCTTGAAAATCAGGTCCATAAAATGGACCTACTTCAGAGGGAGGCTTAGAAAACAGCCCCATTTGAAGCTGGAGAACTCAGTTCAGGAAAATAGATGGACTGTTCTCTTCTCCTTCCTAACTGCAGCCTGTATGCCAGCCATGTGTATTTTGGACTCCTTCCCACCCTACCATGATTTCCTGTCAAAGTCTGGGTCCCATGGTAACTGGAGAAATTTGGCATGCCGGCTCTCTATGCAATGGCTGGCCACAGGGGATGCCAAGCGGGTATCTTCTCCACAGCAAATATAGTTCCTCAATTCCAGCACTGTACTAGGATGAAGCTCTTTCTCACGGACTCTTACTAATAGAGGACTCATTTTCCCACGTATATATCCTGCCTGGCCTCTCTTACCTACCTGGGAAGGAAGTGAAACCCTTTTGCAGAGTGGGAAGACCTTGCCTTTAAAGCATCGCTACATGGAACAGGAGCACTGCAAAGCTACCAGAAACACATCAGGGACATGGCAGTCAGCAGATAAATCCAGCAGTTTTGCAAAAGCACAGTTTCACTTAGGATTGGGCAGAAATCATCCTGGGAAATGTCTTCTCGTGTGAGGAATCTCAGGGACACATTACTACGAGTCACACTTCGGATGTCCGAGACCTACACCTGTAGTTTTTTCAGATCTCAACCCAAATGATACAGTCTCCAGGACCATGCCAGCCCCTGGTCCCAAACTGGCTTACCAGCCCTGGTCGTCCAAACACAATTCACAGTCTGTACCATAACCACCTGCTGAATGTGCACCTTTGGTTCAAAGCTGCTTACAAGACTGCTCTCTTCACATAAAACGTGACATATCTTAAATGTTCTGTGAGTATAGGGAGAATGTTCTGTGGATAGATCCCAGCCTCAGACTCCATCACTGATTCAGGGAATTTGCCCCGATAAGTTCCTTGGATGCCTATTACCTGCACAATTCCACTTTCTTCATGAAGGCCTATAGTAAGGAAAGGGTATAAATATCACTCAGATTAAGCCCCAACACAGAACACGTATCAGAAACTCTTATCCAAAATACAAAACAGAAAACACCTCAACTTGGGTAATGTGTCTTCCTCTTGACTCCAGTTGATCTTTACAACTGTAGAAATTGGGCAATCATATGGAGTGGTTTTTGTTTAGTTTTAGAACAGAAACTTTAGCCTCCTTGACATTTCAAAAAACATGGCACCCCACACCACCAACTCTCAGTTCCAGAGAGCTGATGAAACAGGTCCAACCCAGGCCTTTACCCTGCAATACAGCTGCTGATTTTGCTAATACGAAAAAGAGACACTGTCTGAAATACGGGTTCAGGGAGGGGCCTGCAGAACCCTTGCTTGTCTGCTCTGTCCTCCATCATCTTAGGTATGACAGACTGGTTTCTGGAAGTCCTGGGAGCCACTGGGGGAACAGTCTGAAATGTGTTCAAGATGGCGGTAGACTGTGGAGGGCACAGAGGGCCCAGGAAACAAATGCTACGTAGTCAGCAGGAGCCGAGTCTCTACCTAACCTCGTGACACCTGCTGGATGCATCTTTTACTGTGGACTTCATGTGCCCTGTCCTATTAGATTTTCCCAAATCAGTACTGTAACACGCCCTTCATTTTTACTTTTCCACACAAAGAAACTGAAGCTCAGAGAGCTTAATAATGACCCAACCCTCAAAGTTCAGAATAGTTGATGGCAACAAAATGAGATCTCTGGGGCTACTTGAGGTATATGTGGTGGAAACATTGCTAACAGGAAGGGCCACTGGGGCACCTAAGAGCCTTTTATTGTTACTGTTTGTTTTAGTATCGAGGCCTCATGTGCCCTAGGTTGACCTCGAACTTGTGATGTAGTAGAGGATGCACGTGAATTTCTCATCCTCCTGCTTTTGTCTCCCAAGTGCTGGGTATTGAGTCCAGGGACTGATGTGTGCCAGGCAGGCGCTCTACCAACTGAGCGACCTCCCAGCCCCTCTCTAGACTGTGGTCATGACCTAGTTAAGTCACAAACATGCACAGCTACCTACATGACAATTCACTGGCCTCTTATGAGTCAGTTTAACATACAGGAAAAAGCAATACTACTACTTCAGATTGCAGAGCTGAGAGCCTGAAATTCAAGTTTCCCTAACTCCAAAGCCAGTGCTCTTGTCTGTGTCCCTTCCTTGCAGTCAGAGTGGAGGAGGCAGGCCTGAGAATTACTTGAACCCTGGTGCCATTGACCTGGGAACATGTGATTGGGCCACCTCAAATATCCTCTATGCTTCTCCAGGTTAAGGAAAAGGAACCTTGGGTAAAGTAAAGCCATAGGCAAAGGCTGTGATACTTGGCAGTGGCAATGAAAGCAGAGAGGACTAAGACCATCCCAAGGCAAACATCGTTCGCTCCAACCCTTGGAAAGAAAATCTCCTAGCTAATATGAATGCTCCCAAAGTGACTAATGAAAGCCTTCCATCTGGCACAGTAAGGGACAAAACAACCCTGTCTTTGTTCAGTGAGTTTAGACCCACACAGGCGCTTATGCCCACATGTTGCCCCAAACCCGAAAATCAAGGCAACCTGAATATCCTAACTGTTCTGGGTTACCTGTAAGGAAGCCACTGTGGCTGGAGAGGAAAACTTTGGTTCTCAGGTATTTTATACAAAATCACAGGCAATGCCAGAGAGTATGAAAGGGAGCTCATGGCATGGCCCAGGTGGTCCACAGCATGCTAATAATAAGTAGCCACAACCAATTGGAAACCCACTAATTTTTTAACCTCAGGTGCATTGATTTGATTTACTATACTCCTTCATTCGTGACCACTTTTAATTAGTTATAATAATGTAAAATCACCTCCAAAGCAAAGCTAGAACTGTGGCAAGCACAGACATCTAGCCACATGAGCTCCCTCCCTGGCCCTCCTCTGTCCTCCCAGAGAGGTACAGGCAGATGCAGTGGCCACATCTTCCTTATGCTGTATTGACCCAACCTGCAACACATTCCTTCAGTACCTTCTTGTTTTAAGTTTATAAACATCGAGCTTATGTTTCTCACTATAATTTTGCTAAGGTTCATTCCATTCATGTTTTCCCATCTAGCCATTTACTGTCAAGTGAGCCCATGTACCTCATCAAAGCATTGTCTTTGTACTTTGCGTGCTTGTGGCACAGGAACTGAGTCACGTGCCGGCATAGGACAAGTGTGAGTTCTACTACTGAACTGCTCCTCCAGCTCCAGACTTCAGCCTCACAGCACATGAGGCAGCAGGTATAGATTCTGTTCTGACTTTAAAGATTAAAAGGCAAGCAGAGCTAGGGTACCACAGCACAGCTAGGTAGTCCAGGGCCTGCAAACCATGCACAAAGCCCCGATTCAATCCCAAGGCCCTCTAGAAGAAAGCAGAAACAACACAGACAGAGAAACTTGTCCAGAATTACGTTAAGAAAGGGGCCTGAGAAGGACTAGCAAAGCCCAGAGCTCTCCCTTAATGCTCAGGATATATATGACATGCACATGCACATACATCAGCACTGGGCCTACATCCCAAAGACCTAACCTGCCCCCATAATGGCTAATATCCTGGGTACTCATAGGCCAGGACCACATCAGATATTTTAGTAAGTACTGTTCAATTCCTTCAACTATCCCAGGAAATGAGCAGCAATGGCTCCGTCTTATATGTATACTGGGACATAGTTAATACATCTTCATCAAGCAAGAAGTGGACCCAGAATCTGAATGCAGGCATTTAGCTTGCACAGAGCCATCCTTCAGCCCTTTAGGGGATGTTCCTCTGTGTGTCAATGATCAGAAGACACGTGACAGCTAAAGGCAGGCCTGTGTTTGTATCCCAGGTGATGATGGTAGCATTCCCAGAACCTGACTCACACACTAGGCCCCATCCAGCAAGCATGACTGTGTGTAGGGCTGAGTAGGTGAGGGAACAGGGGGAAGGGGGAAGGGCAGATCGAAACATGGACAACTGAGAAAGAGCAAAGCACTCTCAGCTGGGTCTGTAGGGAAATGAAAGACTCTAAAATAGGAGATGAGAAGGGAAGTGCCAATGCCTTGAGGAGAGAGAACACAAAACGTCCTTCGTGGAAATCTCTGACACTCCTCTTACAGGATAGGAATTATTTGACCTATTCTTAATCGCCTGATGATTAAAAACATAGTGAGTTTTTTCCTGCATTTTATTTACGATGGGTTTGTAAGCATGCATGTTGTGCGTCAAGGCATGTGTGTACAGGTCAGGGAATAACGTGCAAGAGTTGGCTCTCTCCTTTTACCGTGTGGGTCTCAGCGACTGAGCTCAGATCACCAGCCTTGCCAGGTGTCTTTGCATGCTGACCATCTCACCCACCCTGGCCTACTGATTTTGATTCAAACATTCACCTGGAAAGTAGAACTTGAAGTCTGGTGCCAATAAACTCAAATGTTAATTCTTTCACCTGCTTAGGAGTGACACTGGACCAGTTGTCTTAACTGTCTTTAGGCCTCAGTATTTCTTCCTATGAAATGGGAACAATAACAGGTCCTCCAGTTCATAGTCTATAATGAGAATTAGAGGCAAAGGTACGGGGAAAACATGACTACTCTGCGTGTGGCTGAGAGAACTAGACAGGATTGGAGCTACTGTTCTCTTTTCCAAAGTACAGCTCCTACCCCAAGTTGTGACCACAGCCTCTATCTATCACTCGGGAAGGCACGGGCCAGCCTCAAATGCCACCCCTGATCAGCTTCTCGTGGCCTGGACTTTCCCATATGCATGCACACTCTCAGAGGTTCCTGGCATAGAACCCCACTGGTAACCAGTGGAGCCAAGCAGCCTCCCATCTGCCTACCCAATCACCCGAGGGGCACTGAAGAATACTGCCTACATGTAGACCTTTAAAAATGCATGAAAATAGAACGGGGATTGTTGGAGGGACCAACGGGGCAGGGAGGGGAAGAAGAAATAGCAAAGGGGTAAACATGATTATTTATGGCCAAATTATACTGAAAACATGAAAATATGACAATAAAACCCAGTGCTTTGTAGAAATACTACACACTGAAAATGTAAACAGAATTAGTCACTCCTAGACTTTAGAAAAACGTTAATTTTTGAGAAAAAAGAAAAGAAAAATAAATATCACCCAGATACTCTAGATCCAATTTTAGAGGTTTAAAATTAATGTAGCTGAGTAAGTTCCACTTTTTTAAGTGTCTCAAGATGTTCCAGGCATTAGCCAGTCCTGGAAATGGTCAAGTTAAAGTCTCTTGTATTTTTGGAAGGAAAAAGATATGTGTGAGCTCAAATCAACACACATGCTCTCTCTCTCTCTCTCTCTCTCTCTCTCTCTCTCACACACACACACACACACACACACACACTTATCTCTCTTTTACACATACTTTTTCTCTGTCACACATATACTCACACTTGCTCACACACATTCTCTTTTACACTTATACACAAACCTACTCACTGGGTCCTTTGGAACGTGGGGGCTGTGCTGACCATGGAGGAGACCTCAGCACTGGTAACAGCCAGAACATCTGTTTGACAAGAAGGTCAGAGCCCTTCACCAAGAGTGATGTGACACTGCTAAGAAAGCATCAGACAATAGCCTAGCCATCCTGGGAGGACCCGGGGGCCCAAGTTTCCCAAATGATGACAATGTAGTGATGTAACAGCCTGGCCTTCTA
This sequence comes from Sigmodon hispidus, assembly GCA_004025045.1. Taxonomy (NCBI): domain Eukaryota; kingdom Metazoa; phylum Chordata; class Mammalia; order Rodentia; family Cricetidae; genus Sigmodon; species Sigmodon hispidus. The sequence goes on from PVIH01004567.1 coordinate 61,408, forward strand.
GCCTTCCTCTTCTCGGGGGTTCTCTTTGTGAGAACCGGGCATAGAAGGCGGGGGATGGCAGTTGGATTCCTCAGTTTAGATACAAGCTTTGTAACAACTGTGATGAAGATCCCTGTATATCCCACACATAGTTCCAAGCTATTTGGAGTTCATCTCAAGCATCAGATTTGGCACAGCTAACAGTGGGCAAATGAGTGACAACTGCATAAACACGTGGGCACTTCACACCACAAATGAGTCCTGTAGAAAGAACTCGGCTCTGATTACACTGTACGACTGGGCAGCGCTGCTTACCCAGCCTAAGACAGCAGGCGGCAAGCAGGCTGGTGGTCACCGGTGAGCTTCGGAAATGACAACTGTGGAGTACTTTTTATCTCTGCCATACAGAGAGAGAAGAGAGAAAGAAAAGGGACCGTGTGGAGTTCCTGCCACACACATGTAATTTACACACTAGCCTCCCTCTGACCACTGTCTCTGACTTAACAACAGTAGATCATGTAATTTACACACTAGCCTCCCTCTGACCACTGTCTCTGACTTAACAACAGTAGATCATCAAATGGAAAATGCAAACAGCTCATGGCAGAGTAAAGAATCCCAACGTCATCCCTGGGAAGCACAAAGGATGAAGATGGGGACAGCAGCTCACCCCCGTGAGCACCGAATGGCAGTCCATCAGAGGGTGTTGGCTGGAGCTGGAGACGTTACTGTGCACATCTCACTGAATCCCCACAAGCACACTCCCAGGTAGGTTCTCTAGGATTACTCTCCCTTTACAGATGGGAGAACGGATGTACAGAAGGTGAGATCATTAGCCATGTTATCTAGGCAAATGAAAGGATGGTCATGGGTTGAACCCAGGCCACAAATGTGCACAGATATCCTCCTCCTCTGCTCGCCTACAGCAGAAAGAGGCCACTCCTGCTCCCCAAGATGCTCCTTCCAAAGTTCCCCCTCTACCAAGACCCCAGTTCAGATTCTGTTTGTCTCAGTTCTCACAATACAGGGTGCATGAGACACTCAAAACCTGAAACTTTGGAAAAGTTTCAAAAGTTTCTGGTGGTCACCCACAGTCTCTGTGGTAGCACCCCAAGCAGTACTGGCAGGCTGACTTTGGACAAAAGGCTCTCTAAGAACATACCCAGAGAGTTCCTCAGAGGAGTTCCTAGTTCTAAAGAACAAACACCATCTCACATGACCCGGGGCCATTCAGTAAACCAGGGAAGAGGGAGCAGAGCCTGGAAGAAGCAAACCCAAAGCCTGAGGACACGGTCCTAGTAACAGAAGTAGCAACAGTAGCAATCTGCCCCTTAGAGTGTTGTGCGTCACTTGCAAATGGCTGCCTTTGGGTTACATCAAGTACCTCTACAGGATACTGTGGCCTCCATTCAGGGAAAGTGTAGTAAGTTTTGTCAACACTGTGTAGTAAGCATTGTTTAATGCACATGTTGCCATTTTGTTTAACCCTTGTGGAATCCCCATGAGGTATTTCTAAAACCATTTCACTGACAAGGGAACTTTTTCAGAAAAGCTAAGTGACTCACCCTAGGCCACACAGCTTGGAAACCATAAAACACAACCTCCTATGAGGGGTCCAAAGGTTAGAGGCACAGAAATCAATGACCTTAATCTCTCCTCTCATGAATCTTCCTATTCCTACAGAGGGCTTCTGAGAAGCTGGGGAGTAGTTAAAATGTTTAGCCCCATGAAGACCTAGAAAGCTGGCCCAAGTGACCAGCTGGTGACCTATCGTCTAATGGTATCTTGTCTCATAGAACTGTCTGTGATGATGAATGTGTTCTATATCTGCCTTGTCCAGGATGGCAGCCACTGGGCATTGCATGCTGACGGAGCACTGGAAAGGAGGTTTGTATGAAGGTGTTTAAGTGATCAAATCTTACTGTGTTAAATTTAATGAACCACACGTGGCTATGACCAAATTGTTAAAGAGAGACTCTAAAGCTTTTCATACACATTCCTAGGCACCACAAGAGGAAAATTGTGAGGAACCCCTGGCTTGCCTGGGGCAGCCCTTGTGTGAGTGAATAAAGAAAAGCAAAGCTCACTCCAGAGCTCTGATTAGGAAACTCTGCAGCTGGAGGAGAGAAATAGCCAAGTTCTAAACAAATGGCCTCTCACCACCCCATCCCCATAAGAGAAAAAAATTAGATTCACTAAAGGTCCCCACTTAGTTACTTAGGAAAGGCTGCCTCTTTTTGTGAGGACAAATGCCTTTGGCTTAGGATGACACAGGACTCAAGTACGGTAGAAAGGGAAGAGCTAGAAGATAAACAGAGGAGGCCAAGCACTCTCTGAGGTGACATAAATTCAAGGAGGGAGGCTTCCAAACATTCTTCCTCTGAACTACTTTAAGCAGCCAACCCACTCAGTTTCTCAGAGGTTATTTCATTCACTTCACCCGAGAGAAGGATCTGGCTTTCCACAGGCAGAGGACATCTCCAGCAGAGCCTGTACGGCAGGCCAGCGCCCTGCCACGGGAGGTTATTTTAAGAGACTTAAATGGCTCCTGGTTCTAGGCTTAGGGAGCTTAGGCCCCGCCACAGTTCACCCTTTGCCAACCCCATCGTTTCTTCGCTAATAAAATCATCTCATGCTTCTCTCCACGCAGGCACTTCTGAGGGTGGGAGAAGGGAGGAAGCATGGCGAAGGGGAACTCAATCGAGGCCATCCTGTTTTTATCAATGACATCAGTGGATTTCTCCGTGTTCCTGTCTCTTCCACAAGACTGCATACAATGAGGGTGAAACGAATACATACAATGGTAAGAACCACGTGACCTAGCACACGTGAAGCACACAGCCACGGTACACTGAGTTGAAACAACAGTCTGCTGGCTCCTCTGCTGAGGAAGACACAAGTGTGGCCTCTGGGAACTGGAAAGGCTGGAGGAAGGCTGCCTGGGTCTGAGTATATGACCTGTGAGACCTGAGCAGGTTACTTTACAGTTTCTTCCTCCTAGAGATATAATTAACTGAGCTTTACCAGTGGATTAAATGCCATCACTACATGGCAGCTGCCACTCCAGATCTAACTCTGCCCTTCCCAGGTAAGGCCAGCACTCCAGGCTTCTCTTGGAGTTCTCTGGGGAGTTCTGTAGATGAGGAGTCAGCAAAGCAGCATAGCTAAGAAGTGAAGGAAAGCCATCAGCCTGGGCGGGGCAGAGACAAGCACAATGATGCTCTGCCCACTAATAACAGCTAATGTCTGAGTGCTTGCACAGTACCAGACATTCCCAAGAACTCACCCACACCACCTGGGCGATTTTCCACACCATTTCCCTCAGAGTTTCTGAAGGATGGTCCTTACATTAGTCACACATACAAATGGATTTTTTAAGCTCTCCGAGTGGTGATGACATGAATCTCTGGTTGAGAATTAGTGATACAGCAACTTTATTAGAATCGTGTCATCCCCATTTAACAGCAGAGGAACACTGAGACACCAGCAGCAACCATAAGATTTCATCTACGGCTACCCCATGCCCTCTACCCCTTCTGAGAAGCAGGCCCTTGGACACATCTAATGACCTGAGAATATTCTTTCTCTATAATTCCTGGCTCACTCGTGACTTGTAAGAACTCAAGGTGCCGAATATGTGGTCCAGTTTTCCCAGTAGTGAAGGATGTGCTGTAAAGTGGTCCATGGAACAAGTGGATCTAATTAAACAGACCACCTGTCAACGCCTGGAAACAGCAGAGCTGTTAACCTTCATGAAAGCTACTAGCCACCTACAAAAGAGCTTCTTCAGGCCATCAGCTAATGATGTTAATACTGGAAATTAACCCTCTCTTACCCAAGTCTGGAAGGACAATGGAGGGCAGCTATTCAAACTATTACACAATTAAGAAAGTATGAAGTGCCTTTGCCACTTGCTATCTCTGTTTGGAACAAACAACCATATCTACATTCGAGTCTCTGGCTTACTCCTGCCTCTTCAATACTTTAGTAAATACTTAGTCCATAAGCCTTACTGTAGCTCATAACTCATATATCAGATTGGAGGGAAATACCGTTGGCTCTGACTTTAAAACACATCTGTGACCACCTGGTCCAAGGTCTACCCTCTTTCACTTCAGTTATTGCAAAAGCCTCTTACCTGGTCATTTTGTTTCTACACTTGATACTAAAGTCCATTTCCAACAAAGTAGAGGGAATAACCTTATTAAAATGCAAATAAAATTGTGCCAATCTGCTCAAGTTAATCAGAGCATACTCAGCTCTAAAGCCAAGGCACTATTACGCAATAGTACTGTGTTATTTCCTCTTCTATACCTCCTGCTCCGTGATGAACCTAACCACACTCATCTCCACTCTGCTCTGCATAGAGGCCAGGAACACTTGCAAGTGTCTGTGCTGGGAGCTGCTTTCTCCAGCCACGAGGGCCTCACCGTGGCTCTTCCACTGTACCTACTGCCCTCACTTTGAGCAGGGCCAGCACCTCCCTTTCAGGACTATTCATTTGGTCTGTCACTGCTCCCTGGAACACTGCCCAGTACACAAAAAGTCCTCAACAAATATTTGCTGAACAAATGATGTACCCCAAACTGAACTTTCCTCCCAGCTTCTAACCCAGAGTCCCTCCCAATGTAGCCACTTTCTCCTCAGAGACTAGCTAAGGAGATGATGGTATCTATGAGACTTTGCACAGGTCCAGTGGACCAGGTCATTCTGATGAGGTCTGGAGACAGCTCTACCCCTGGGTCCTTGTCCTACACTACAGCACGGAATGCTAGCACAGTTCTGGCCTGGCCTGCCTGCCCTGAGAGGATTACATCCAAGAGAACAGCTGTGAGCAATTTGTTTTCCAATTATGTCTCCATGTATAACTTGATCTCCCCAGCTCCTCGAGAAGAAGAAACCACCAGGCCCCGAGTTCTCACAGGCAGCCCTGTCTTGCCTTACCTGGAACAGTTTGCTGGTTCTCACCTTAGGATTTGAGAGGTGAGTGGGAAGGGAAGGACACAAGCATCTTCATTCAATCCCACCTCTCCTCACCCACCTCACCTTTCCGGGTCCTGCTCACTTTGGGACTGAGCACACCTCAGGGCACCAAGCTCTGCGTCTTGGCTTCTAGAACTCCTGGCCTCGCTCATCCTCAGTGACTCGCATTTTCCCTCTTCTTTATAAAACCAGGCCTGCCAACTCCAACAAACAGCATTTAAAAATATCCTGGTGGATTATCCAGCATTGCTTTCTACATTCCTAACAGTGTTTCTCTGTGTCCTGTGTAGGACAGAGAAGACGCTGGAGTATTTATTTTTTTCTCTAGCTTCTCCCTTGCTATAAATACTCTAGTCTGGGTAGGCAGGCTTCAAACACCAGCTGTATGAAGTCACCTTGGGGCTGGACCTCACCACAATGCTGGCCTGCCAGGGCCTGGATACAGCTGCCAAGCGGTTTATGTCAACCAGAAGTACACAGAACTCATCCTTCTGAGAGAAGGCAAAGCAAAACCCAAGTACAAGAATCACAGATAATGCTAATGTTAAAAAGATGTCATCGTCCAGTCTCTCAAGCCAGCTGGGTCTCAGAGCACAGCCTGCTTCAGCCAGAGCTTTTTCTTTCCTCGGGATACTAATTATAAGAATTGACCCTGGGGGAATGATTTCACAGAGTTCTTGTGGGGTCCACAAAATTTCCAGAGACAAAAGGGCCCCCAGAGAATCTAGTGCAACCTTCTCATATCACAGAGATCCTAAAAACCAGGATGATTCACTCCAGTCACAAAGAGGGCAAGCTCCTGTCCAGAACTTTCTTGACCCAAGTCCATAGTTCACTGTGTTAGATTGTTCTAGACACTGCTTACGAATATCAACTTGTATTATAACTTCCCACACAAAAATACTTACCTCATACTTTAAGAGGTATAAACCAAAAAGTTTTCCACAGGCTGGGCTCAGGGTAGCTCACTGGAGAAGCACTTGCTCAGCATGTACAAGGCCCTGAACTGGATCCCCAGCACTTGAAAAACAAGCTTTCAACACAAGCTTTTGTTGGGATGGTTTTCCTGTCTCACACTCTTAGAGAGTCAGTGTCTATTGCCAGGACCTCCAAGGTCCGTTTCCCTCTTTAAATTTTTTTCTCATGAAACTCTTCTTAGCTCACATTTAGAAAGGAAGACCTTCAAAACTACAAATAAGTCTATATGTATTTTTACAATATCCTCATGAGATTTATCTTTTTCAAGTGACAAGAAAATTCTTTCATCACACTGGGTTCAGGAGAAGGACACACACCTAAGGTGTTAGCCAGCCCAGTACACTGTACATTTTGTTGTCAGGGCTTAACTGAACTCTAGGGAGTCCAACCACACGGAGATGATCTATAAAGTGCTTCTATAATCTTAAGCAATTAATACAAAATATTTTTATTATAATTTATCTTATATGCCAACCACAGTTTCCCCTCCCTCTCTCCCTCCTCCTTTGCCCCACCCACATCCACTCCTCAGAACGGGGCAGGCCTCCCATGGGAGTCAACAAAGCAAGCTCCTCCCCCTGCATAAAGGCTGAGCGAGGCATCCCACCGGAGGGAATAGGTTTCAGAAAGCCAGCTCATGTGCCAGGGACAGATCTTAGTCCCACTTCTAGGTGCCACAAACAGAGCAAGCTATCCAGGCCATGCAGGCTCCCTAGCTGTTGGTCTAGAGTCTCGGAGCTCCCATGAGCTCAGGTCAGCTGTGTCTGTGGGTTTCTTCAGCATACACTCACCCCCAGGCTCCTACAATCCTCCCTCCTTCTCATCACCAGGACTCACAGATCTCTGCTCAATGCTTGGCTGTAACACGTTTATCAATATTCCAGAAACACTTCACCAAGACCTAGAAAAGGACAACACATCAAAAGTGAGCAGCCAGCCAGTGAACAGCACTGAACTTGAGCAGATCAGGTTGGACTCAAAGCCAAGCAAGAGGTCTAGGCCCTTCTAGCTCTTGTTTTATGCTCTCTCTTCCACTGTGGTGAATTCTGCTAGAGTGAACTCAACAGTCTCCTCTAACAAGTTTGCCACTCCCAGCCTTCATTATGCACAGGAATCACTTTGGTCTGAAAGACTCATCAAGCCAGAAGCCAAGTTCAGCAAGAGAAGTGAGACTGTTCAAAAGGTGCCCGTGTCCCCTCAGCTCCAGGATGCTCATTTAAAGTCTTGTATTTCTTTCACTACTACAGCGGATGAGCGCATTTTTGAGGTCAAGCTTTCAATCAACAGGACGGGTAACGGGAGGTCTGGGCTGCGGTTAAGATGAGCAGCACAGCAGACACACTCCATTTCTGAATTATAAAAATAAAGTTTCGGAAAACTCGCGTCCAGCCCTCTGGCAGCCTCCTTCACATCTGGATAAAAGATGTGGGAATTTTTTCCTTTTTCCTGTGTTATCTCCTCTACTCTTCCTTGTTATGTAGCTGAGCCTCCCAGCCAGGCAAGGTCACTTGCTGTCGCTCAAAATGCACGAATCAGCTTTTAGGTATTTCCCACACTGTTCCTTCTTTCCCTTTCTTGGTCAAACCTCTGCTGTCCAGTCTGTATTGGCTCATAGGCTACATCTCCTACAAGAAGCTCCTCTCCCTTCTGCTCCCCGGGGTGCCCACAATACCACCTTTGTAAAGCTTCAAGGCCTTCATCTATGGACTGGAAACCATATCCACTTTGCAGAGAGGCTGAGGAGCTGAATGTAATTAGCTCATGAAAAGTTCCAAGATGGGTGACATCAAGCAATTAATGGGAGCTAGCAGTACTGTTACCACTGTTTTAGGCAAGATGACAAACTTCTCTGCAGCTATCCATATGCAAGCTGTGTGGTCCCTCTTAGATCATAAAGTCCTCCGAGCACTGCTTCTTGTCCTCCCTGCCCTCTGACTCTTGCACATAGCCATTGCTCAGCAAAGTGGACCAATGAGGCTGCTGGGGCATTTCCCAGGCTAACTTGGGCTGTTTCTCTACCATCTCCTCCCAAGTCAACATGCAGCTCCAAACAGCCAAAGCTGAAAACCCATTTAGGTGTTTTTAAAACCAGGCAAAAGCAGGCATGGTGCTACAGCCTCCAGGAGGCATTTCGGGAGGAAGGAAGAGGAAGAGGAAGAGGAGGAGGAGGAGGAGGAGGAGGAGGAGGAGGAGGAGGAAGGTCAGCATCTTGAGGTTATCTTCAGTCACACAGTAGGGACTAGGCCAGACCAGTTTGCTAACAACCTGCCTCAAAACAAACACAATCAACCAAGGTGTCCCCATCACAGATGAGCAAAATAGAGTCACCTGCCATTCCTGTGGCTCAGGACTTGGATTCACCAAGCCAGATTCAATATCCACAGGAAAACTGCCCCAGGGAGTCTGGAGTTTTGAATATGTATTGCTGTTGTTATCCTAACAGAGGTGGCATGAACTCAGAGGGAGAGAGCTAACCTCACTGCCAGACTGCACTGTCCTAGGGACCATCCATCGAAAACTGAGCAAGTTTTCCCTAACTGAAGGTGCTTTTCCCAGGCTCCATAACTTCCTCCTGCCTCCAGAAACCAAGTGTTAGTCATCAAGGAGAGCAAGTGACTAACATTTGCCACCTAGGATCTGGGTCATGCTCCACCCCTATAGGAAGGACTCATGTAGCTTGAGTCTTTAGAAAAAGGGAAAAAAATCTGGTGCATTTAATAGGAGTTTGGGGAGGAAGGAAGGAAGGAAGGAAGGGAGGGAGGGAGGGAGGAAGGGAGGGAGGAAAGAAGTTCTGTCTCTTATAGAGATGCTTATTAAATATTCACAATCATCCTATGAGTTGGCTACTGCAGTCCTATCTTACAGAGCAGTGTTTTCCAATCAAGGGAGATTTTTTTCCCCATGGAGCATCTGGAAATGTTGGGAGACATTTTGGGTTGTCACAATGACTGGTGGGAAGAGGGTGTTATATGTACAGCAATTCAGTCCCAACTGCCAATAGTGCCAACTTTGTTACAGAGAAAGAAGCTAAGGTACAGAAGTTAAGGAATTAGTCCCACACCCCATAGTGCACAAGTGAGGTTGGGAGAAATCACACTCAGCAGCTATGTCCCAGGCTGTGCTGTCTCACCAAACTCAGCATCCCTAAGAGCCTAAGAGCCCTGGAACATCAATTTTCAACAGGCACAACCACCCTGAGCAGAAAAATGGGCTATCCATTGGGTAGCAGAGAAAAGAGACTTAAAGTGCTTTCCTTAAGGACATGGGTCCACTAATAAGCAAATAATAGGTCCACTAATAGTTTGGAAGGCCCATTGGGTTCTTAAAGCCAGAGCACTTTGGCACAGTGCTGTGCCGACTGGGTTTGTCCTGTATGTACTCCTAGCACTAAGATGCAGTCTGTAGCTGGACACAGTAGTACACTCTAAAGAACAATGTGCCCCCTCCTCGAGAAGTGCTCTTCTGGGGGAGGACAATGGCTCAAGCAGAGAGAGCTGTATCATTGGGGCTCACTGAAGCCAGTCTAGCCTACTAGCAAGTTCCAGCCAGGCTACAGAGAGACTGTTTCAAAAAAGACAAGGGAGGCAGCACTTGAAGAATGACATCTGATGTTGACTTCTGGCCTTCGCGTGCATACATATGCACACATATGCACACCCACATAAACGTATAGATGTACGCACGGGCAGAAAGAAAGGACAGAGAGGACTGTTGATTCCCCTGTGAACTCCGGGCAAGTGCGCTAAGCACCCACAGAAGACCAGAGGCCTAGATTTGGAGTAGCTTTTACAACCTTCCTTCCGTGCATGTCCTTGCTGGCTCGCCCTTCTTACTCAAGAAGCATCACTCTGGCAACCGTTCAGCGCTTCCATTCAGATGAATGCATTGATCACCTTGCAGCTGCAACTTGGCAAGGTATTCCCTGGGACAGCCAATCTCCCTGCCCCTTCAAGACAGGAACAGTGGTACCTTCAGATCAATGGCACCTCCAGGGTATACTCTCTGGCCTGGAAAGTGCTGGCTGGTCTGAGGAGTTTAAAGTGCCTAGACATAGTAGGCCGTAACAGCACTTCTTCGCATTTGACCCAATCTGGTTATTTGAAGAGGGTCAAATACTGACCATTTCTTGCTGTCTCTGATTCTGTGACCCTTTATAGGAATAGGACTGAGTCTTGGCCCTGCCCCCATTGCTGAGCAGTGACTCAGGGGCTGCTGAGGACCCCTCTGTGGAAACTGTCCTTTCAATTTGATGAGTACAGATCAGGAAAACGTTCCACTTAGTCTTCGCACTGATCCTTCTGCTTCCCTACTGGACTTCTGCTATAAACCTCCTCTACACTAGGTACCCCTCATTAAAGGCACCTCACTAACCTGAACCCCGTGCCCTCCAATCACATCTCACTTATCTCATCACAGATGACTTTGGGGAGCATGCTAAGAATCAGGATATCCACTAACTGATGATATCCTCCCTGTGATATGGTCACACCCAAATGATTCTTCTATTTATCAAGAACTTGAAATTCTGTGCTTTTATAAGAAAAAGGATTCTTCCAAAATGTAAAAAAGAATTCAAATGTGAATTTTGTAATGAAAAAAAGCTGTGTGGTAAGATCTATTGGCTTCCTACACTCACAGAATTCCTATAAGTTAGACATTGTGCAGGCTCAGGGGAGATGATGATGTCTGTAAGGTCACAATTTGATAGAGAGATGGAGCAGGAAATGATTCAAGAACATTCTTTGGGTGCTGTAGAAACTTCAAGGAGGCCAGGTTCTCCCAGCTGTGGGTGGGGAAGTCAGGTAAAGCTTTCTGGAGGAGGCTAACAACTCCAGCTTGTTTCTTATACTATCTAAGGCAGGGGCTGCATTTCTCAGGTAAGCACGAGGTAGGGGAGAAGAAATTAGTTTTCGTTCCCAAAGCTTGCTTTGTTTCAGTGCTTCAAACACCCTCGGCTTCAAAACAACAGTCAGAAAGAAGGGAGGTGCTGTCCTCCCTCAGTCTACCCAGGTGTTAAAACTGATTAAACAGCGACTCACGGCTCAATTAACCCTTGCTCCTTTGGCTAATTATCTCAGTGGAAATCCATCCTACAATCTCTTTGACAAATGAATGCTTCAGCCAGAATTTCCATCCCCTGCTTTAGACACAGCCTCTTTATTTCTTGGCTGCAAATGAGATGTTGACACTTGCCTCAGCTGGTAAATAAGTGAATAATTCAGAAAACTCCTGAGTCACTATTTGCAGCCCAAAGCTCCTAAGACAATAGGGTTCATATTATTAGCTACTGCTAATGAAATGTCAGAGAGGCCTTCCTTGACAACCGCCCAAACTGTTCCCTACCTATCCCGTTATCAAATCCTAAGCAAATCACAACAAATACCCCTCGAATGGTGGCATGGATCTATGATCCTGGCACATGAGAGGTGGAGGAAGAAAAAATCATGAGTTAAGGCCAGCCTGGACTCCAAAATAAGATCCGGTGTAAAAAGACCAACACACACACACACACACACACACACACACACACAAATGCAAAACAAAGACAAACAAACAAACAAAAGCGGGCAAATGGTTTAGTGGGTAATGGCATCTGCTGCCAAGCCTAATAACCTGAGTTCAATCCCCAGAACCCACACAATGGAGAGAACTCACTCCCACAAGCTGTCCTCTGAAATCTACGTGTGTCATAGTACACATATGCTCCCGCAACACAATAAAAATAAATTAAGAATTTGAACCGGAACACCATCAACCATGACTGAGTGAATTCTTGTTACTTTGCTTGCCCCTCCAGTGATTATAGATTTTGGGAGCATCACCGCACCAGCGCTCAGTCCACTGCGGCTTTCACAGTGCACAGTCGGTGCTGAGTCAGTATCTGTTGAGTGCATTGCTGCTGTTTAGTGAGCCTCTACTACCTGCTGAGGTCTCTATGATTTCTATCCTCATGCCAACCTTATGAGCTAGGTACTATTATCCTTCATTTCACAGATAACAAAACAGAGGCCTAGAATTATTAAAAACTTTGCCCCAGGTTCATCATAGAGGCATGTATCAAACTCTTTAATTTTCCACTGTGACAGATCATGTATACACTGCATACACAGCTCTGGAATGAGAATGTTCTCATGCTATCCCATCATTGAATTGAATAAGAAACTGAGTTCTCTCAAAGGCCATGATCACTCATGAAATCTTAGTAAGAAAAATGGCCAGGAGGGACCAAGAAGGGCTGTGTTGTATCAAACCTGCACACAGAGTTCCCTGCGAAAAAGAGGAGAGGAGCAAGGGGCCGGGCTGAAAGAGAGATGTTTCTATTTTCCACCAGCTCCTTGTTTATAAATAACACTCTATAAAAGAGGTCTCTCTGCTTCCCAGAAGGATGTCATGAAGATCTCAGGCTTTAGTAACTCCGCCCTGGGATCCAAGACATCAATACCAAATGATCAACAATGTATAACTCCTGCTGTTCTGTGGAGCTGGGATCCTGTTTTATAAACACTATAGAACTTTTATCATCCATCTCAGGCTGAGCAGAAGCATATTTGTCTGGCATTCTGAGTAATGGACACGAATAGATGGATTAAAGCTCTTAAATTCCTTGTTGGAAGACGTTAAACCTTTAAGAGCCTCTATATAGCTGAGTCAAATGCACGAGCCCAGGCTGTGTAATTAGCAAGCACAACAACAATACATATATAATTTAAGTGAAGACCAGCAGGGCAAGAATACCAAGCAGCGCTCTCCCCCCCCCACCCCTTTGCTTTTCAGCTGTATAAACTGTAACCTTGCTGGCTCTGGGGCCACTCTAATATAAAAAAGGTTTGCAGCTCTTCATTTCATTCCTGAGTGGTTTAGGCTTCCCTCTGAAGACAGTTTTCCAACATATGCAATTCATTGCTTCTCTAGTAAACATTCATTTCCCTGTCTAAGGGGATTTAATAAATCAGCCAAGTTGCTGTTTAGTGAGGCCACCCCCTAGTTCCTAAGTATGAGAAGTGGGCATCCATGTTACGAGGGGGAGACAATAGGTGCCTCTCCTACAAGAATGTCTTAGAGACCAGAGGACTCAGAGGGGGACCCTTTGGGCTGAGCATCCTAGCGAAAGGAGCCTTCCTGCCTTCCTCACCAAGGCTGAGGGCGTGATGAAGGTGGGAGGTGAAGGGCAGATCACAAGGGGCAGAAACCCATCCAGTAAAGAGAATCTCAAGGGCCTTCATAAGCAATGTTCTTTGGCGGTAAGCCCTTAGATGAAACACTTGTTTTCTAGTCTTCTGATCACTTCGCACATGCAGGTACTCCAAGAGGCAGCCGCTCTTCCAGGTCATTTCAGTTAGAAAGAGACATTCAGCAGGCTGGGTTCTGGCTGGGCATGAGGACATGCATGGGTTTTGTTCTGTTAGTCCAATTTGGCTTATGGGGTTAGGGTTTAAGTGCTTTCCACCGAGACTTTACTCTCCAGGTTTGGTCCTGGCCCCACGTTCTGTGAGGGTTTCCCTCAGGACAGAACTCTTCCCCTGGGCTATGACAACGGGATGGAAATCCCCTTGCCCTCCACTTCCTCTCTTGGAACTGGTGTTCCAGTTCTGAAGCCACACACTTAAAGTGTGAAGCATGATTATCAGCAGTGACATCATCAACTCTTGGATTGACCTCCACTCTGACCTAAGAGCAGGAAAATTAAAAGGCATTCTTGATTCCAAGAATGTCTCATGGTAGTGCCAGAAATGAAACCCAAAGCAAGAAATATCAAAATAAGCACAGTGAGTAAATACAGTGTCTTCCAAACTCAGCCTAGCAGGCCAATTGGTTTCCTTGAAGTTAGGCTGATGAAGCAGATCCGTGTAGGATGCCAAGGTTCAAACTGCAATTTTGTTATTTAGTATCTGTGTAATCTCAGTGAGGGGCTGAAACGCTGAGTCTTTTAGCTTCCTCTCTGCATAATGGGGGAACACTAAAGATACTTGTCTGTTGGAAAAGCCATTTTCTCTGTTCTCACACCACAATCAATACAGAACACATGTTCTTTCTCTATCTCCCAAAGTGTTGGGGCAAGCAAGCAAGTCTAAAGCACATACAGCTGGGTGTCCTCTAATTCAACCCAATTAAACTGTGACTCTGCCGAGAGATAACACCAGATCTCCATCTCTGGGAGCTCAATCCGACCATAAGCCCTAGGTGGTTTTTACTCATGCTCTGACCACTAGCTATAAAAAGCAGGGTTTCTACAATGCCCTCTTCTGATCTACTTTGTTAGAGTGGCTCACAGGATTTAGGAAGGCACTTACCAATTCCCTGGCTTGTTTATAAGGGTTACAAGGCTATGGATAAAGACACCCATAGGACAACAGAGGGAGGAAAGTGAGTCGCTTGCTGCTCTGATGTTCAGCAATCCCGAAGCACCAGGAAACTTGTCCTCTTGAGTTTGTTAGCTTTTTAAATGAAGACTTTATTATACATGCGTGATTGATTAAAATCTTGGCCATTGATGATGGAGTTAACCTTCTGCCTCTCTTCCTCCCGGGAGGCTGGGGCAGGAGGAGTCTGTGGGTGTTAACTCTTTAAAGCCTACTTTAGTCTTTCTGGTGACTAATCCCCATCTTGAAACTACCTACAGGTGGCAAGCTCTTAGTCATGACTATACAAAAACATATTTTCATTTTGGAGATTTCCAGGAATTTTAGGAGTTGTATGCAGAAAGTGGGAACAAAAACCAAATACACAGTTCGCTGTATCACAATACAAACACACAATGGCTAATTTGTAAAAGTGGTCATCATACGTAATGCTACAAACAGTGATTGAAGTATTGTTATTCTAACTTTTAGCTATCATGAGTATGTTAAGCCACATCTACATTTGACTTTCATCGTTTCCAGAATCCACCTGATCTACCTGCGTATATGCCAGGGAAAGCTACGCCCAAAGTGACCCTTCCGTTAGACCATGAGGTTGGTCCATCTCAAATAATATATGGTGCCAATTCCTGAAAGTGGAGTTAATGGTAGTTTGCTGTTGAACGCATCACATTCAACACAACTACCACAGAGAAGAGCCTGTGCTTTCCATGCACTTTTTCACTGAAGCCATGCCTTCAGTGGAGTGAAGCTACTCAATGCTTAATTTTCCAGACTCTAAGCCATACAGCTGCCCATCCCCCAAGCTCCATTCCCAGAATGTGGTTTACTGAGTCAGTCATCTCCTTTCAGGAAAGTCTAAAAGGTTGTGCATTTCATTCAACATGAGGTTTTAATCAAATGCTTACTTGGTTAATGACAGCTGGAAAATCGGGCCCCAGAAGTCAGCATGTGGCTGTCTTTCTGGGAAGGAGATTCAAGAGTCCTTGGTTTCCCTGGGCAGCTCTCCCTCCACCTCCTATTAAGAGACCTGATTCTGGGCATCATTAAGCCCAGGGTGCAGCACAGACCATAGACTCTCCTCTCTTCTTTACCCATCCCATTTGTCAAAGGCTGCGGTATTAGGAGTACAAAGAAAACACCAGGGGAAACCACAATAGACCTGACCTACTGTTGGGATGAAAAATAGACTCCTAGAGATCCAGCTAAACAAGGCAACCCATAGCAGGGCAGCAAGTTTCACATAGAGAGTGATTCAGGAGTAGTTTGGTCCAGACACCCAGTCTCATCCAATCAATGAACAGTCAACAGAACACTAATCACGACTTTATCCTCCAAAAGTTAGACACCTAAAACAACCTTTGGTAAGAGCCACTTAAGAATTCTCCCCAGCATTCCATTTCTCTCAGAGATCTGGTACACTTCGCAGTTTGATCCTTGATCCACTCCTGGGGTAGCCTGGACCAGTCCGTACGTCGAGGGTCCCCCAGCTCCCTGTACTTACCATTGGCGTTCTTGCCACAGATGAGATGCTCATAGGGTTGCAGAACGCCCCAGAGTTCCGCGTCGTTGTTGATGACCATCTCCAAGACCTCAGCAGACACCTCTCCGCCTCCTGCCCCTCCGCCATCTGGGCTCTGGCTTGCCAGCACCCTGGCTCGGATCTCCTCAACCAGGTTCTCCATGCAGGCGGTGAGAGAGATGGCCGCGTATTCATGGATGCGTACAGAGATGCGAGTATCCACCATCCAACGGAAGAAGCGGCCCACGGAGAAAGTGAGGCCGCAGCGCGCCGACTTGCCACGGCGTAACCCATCGCCAGCGCTCATGCTGTACAGGGACAACGCCTTGACGGCTGCCAGCGCGCAGCTCTCGGCCAGCGCCCAGCTGTGCACCAGGCGCACCGCGCTCTGCACCTCGAAGCGGGTGCACTTAGCGTGCAGCACGCTCAAGCGCTGCGCCTCCCGAGCCACGCGGATGAGCGCTCGGCGGAGCAACCCGGCCAAGCGCCTCACCGCCTCGGCGGAGAAGGCGGGAGGCCGCCGGCAGCCGATGCTTTTGCGGAGTACCCGGGCCACGTCTCCCTCGGTCCAGGGGAACTCCTCCAGCTCTGGGAGCCGCGGGCAGCGAGAGAAGAGGTCAGCCACTTCGGGATCTTCGGGCAGCACCGTGTTTACCGTGTCCCAGCTGTTGTGGCGGCTGTTCATGGAGCCGGAGTAGCACCACCAGGCCGCCCCGCGGTGCTGCTGCGCCGAAGAGTTGAGCGCCTGCGAGTTGGACTTGGAAGAGGAGAGGCTGAGCGAGCGGCAGGAGTCGCCGGCCCCATACCCAGAGTCCAAGGTCAAGTCCTCCAGTGTCTTCAGTGTGGAGCTGTACGTCCCGGCCATGGGGAGCCTCCGCGCGCGGCCTCGCCCAGCGAGGGGCTCTCACTGTTCCATGCCCACTTGCCCCGGGGGGACGGAAACAAGCTCTAGGCTCTGGGAGGCGCCCTCCGTACCGAGCCTCGGGGCCGCAGCATCGCCCGCGCACGAGCCGCGGGAAGGTAGGCAAAGATCTGGGCGAGCCGGAGCCCAATGCTGTCCGCGTCCAGCCGTGCCGCTGTCAGCGAGCGGGCTCGCCTGCGCTCCTCTGCCCTGTCTCCGCCAGCCCTCAGCTTCCCTTGCCGAGCGCCCGTAACTACCGAGAAAGGACCCCGAGAGAGCTGGGCGGCCACTGAAGAGCGAGGCGCCCGAGGTCCGTCCCGGACCAGCCGGTGCGAAAGCGCCCCACAAACTTCTTCCCGGCGCGGGCTGCCCACACTGATGAGTCCTAGGGGGCGGTCCGCATGCAAATACATCCAGGAATCAGCCAATCACCAGTCGCGCCGGGCAAGGGCTGCACCAATGGTTTCCGGGAGGGGCGGAAACTATGCAAATTTTACTCTGCTTCGGGTGAAACCCCTTGGCTGGGAAAGCGAGGAACCGGTGGGTTGCAATTGAGGAGGGGGAGGGACAAGCGAGCGTGCTGGCAAGGAGGTGGGGCCTAGAGACCCAAGAAAGCAGTGGGAACCCAGATAGCAGGCCCCAGAACTGAAAACTGAACGAAAAACGAGAAGGAAAAACCTCTGTGCGCTATTCTTTAATCGATTTCTAAGTTTGGGTCATAGGCAGGCAGCTCCTTGTGAAGCTGTATGAAACCGAACCTCTGGAAGAAAACAGGAGAGAGACCCAATCCACCTTTCTTGTCTCCTTTTTACCAAGCTCCTCCTCTTTTCCCGAACTGAAAAGTTATTTATGCTTGGAGGGAAGAGAGATGCCGCTGCCTCTCTTATCAAATATGTCTGATTTTGTTTATATTGACTTTTGGCTCAAGTGGGAACAGAATATCTTAAGCTGCGATCTGAAAATGGTCCGGCACCGGAGGTCTGTGGTCACACCTCTGTGTAGGTTCACACCGTTTTCCTAGCATTAGCGTGGAAGAGAAATCCCAACCTAAAGAATGCAAGACTTCCCTGTTATCTGTGTACTGCGGGGCACAATGCACAGATGTCCCAGGTGGGAGGAAACTCTTGAGAAGGAATAAGGTGAGAAGTGAAGACCACCACTTGAACACCTTGCTGGATGCAGATATTCCCTTTTAAGGACTTGCTGGACTGATGTGCAGGTAGGCCGGTTATCTGCCCCTCCGGATTCTGCCTCCTAGGTACAGTAAATTGCTAACCTTCGATGAGCGCCCATCTGGTGTGTGCGATTTTGCAGTTCGCTAGAGATCTACTGATTGCGCAGATCCACGCCCAGATCCACGTCGGGCTGCTGCTCCAAAACTATTCACAAGCATGTGCGCAAACGTGCATCAGGCCCCCTCCAGAACTGCAAAATCAAACCGCGCTTTGTGCACACGTTCGTACCAAGTCTGCCTCGCCAGCTCCTGAATAGTTCCTTTGTGTTTTATTTTACAGTTCTGACCTTGGGCCGTGAGTTGAATACAAACTAGAAAAGTCTGGGTTGTCTCTTTCCTTAAATTAATGATCCCTTTCCCCATGAAACGACTTTTTACTTGGCAGTTTTACTTAATTTTTCCTTTCCTGGAGTATATGAGACGTCACTTACTGATGGTTAGAATTCTGAACAGAGTCAATGATGGAAGTACTGTACAAGGCACAGGCAGCCATCAAGTTAACAGAGTCACATTTTATAGTGGCGGGATCATAAGTCAAATTAGAGGTTCAACTTATCAGAAAACATTTGATGGATTTAATGCTCATTAAGAGAAATATAGTAAAGGATATATGGCCCTCTAGTGGATATATAGAGGAAATAAAGTTTAATTTTTCCCCCCTTTGTTCATTTTCTTAAAGCATAAAGGCAAGTGCTTCACTGGAAAGGTACATTAACTAAAAGAGTGACTTGGAATATTTCTTATATAAAGCACGACAGATTTGTATTAATATCCTTAAATAGCTTGATGACTTAAAATGTAAAGATAAACACTTCCGGGTTGGAGAGATGACTCAGTGGAGCACTGACTGTTCTTCCAGAGGAGGAGGGTTCAATTCCCAGCACCCACATGGCAGCTCACAACTGTCTGTAGTTCCAGTTCCAGGCAAACACCATGGCAAATAAATAAATAAATTAAAAAGTTAAAAAGATAAACATTAGCAAACTGGACATAGATGTGGTTGTTGATGCCTGTAACCTCAGGTCTGGGGCGATGAGGCAGGAGGACATCCACGAGTTTGGAGTCAGCTTAAGCTAAAAAGTAAGAAAATCCAAAGGAGAAAAAAGAGATAAACATGTTTGGATTGAAATCCTGGAGTCTCATGGATTTTTAAACTGCCCCACAAGGAGTCTAGAAAAGAAACTGGATTTCTTTAACAGTAAGGAAATCAAGAAAAGTCTTCCTATGCATTAAGAGAAACCCTATGCTTTAAAAGATACTTAGAAGTTCATCAACCAATCACAAGCTATAGAACTTACCTAGGTTTTGACTTAAAAATTAATAAGCATTGGACCAGAGAAGTAGCTCAGAACTTAAGAGTCCATACTACCATTGCAGAGGACCCAAGTTCAAATCCCAGCACCCACATTAGATATAGCCTATAACTCCAGTGTCTCTGCCCTTATGAGTACCTGTGCATGTACACACACACACACACACACACACACACACACACACATACACACACACACACACACCTCAACTAGACCTAGGATTGCCTCTGCCCATAGTCATTTAAGGAAAGTAGCTTTAAGTAATCCTTGGAAATTTTGTCCTGGGTGAAGTTTTCTATTTTGTTATCTAAAACATAAAGAGAAAACAATCTGGAGATTAGATTACAACATACCCTAAAGTTTATCTTGAAAGTGGGGGGATTATAATCTTAGCTATCTAAATAAAAGTTAAACTGTCTTATGAGAATGGTAGATTATAAACTGAGCATTGGAAAGTGGCAAATCTAGCAGTTGTGTTATAACTTCTGTGTCCTCTTGACTAGGTGAGTGTAAAGTTAGAATCCAATAAATATTAAGTAAGTCAATGAATAGGACAGGATGAGTAGAATAATTTACCACAAAGCCAGGCTGCTTAACTTCACAGGAAAATTCTTGACCTCACTCTGTACTTAAGACTTTGTGTCAAGGAAAGTGTGACTGATATCTGAACCAAGGTATGCCTGCCCCCTGTCCCTCTGCTGAGTTTAAGATGGTTCTATGATCCCAGCCTGTATTAGAAATAGATTCCTAACCAATGACTTGGGATTTATAGAGGGGATCTCAAGGGGGAGGGTTTGCAAACCACCTAAAATTGCCTAAACCATTTTAAGTGAGTACCAGTTGGAATTATTCTAGATAAAGTAGACATATGTAGTGCTGTCCAATAGAACTTTGTGGTAATGAAAATGTTCTGTCTGCCCTGTCCAGTGCAACAGTCACTAACCACATTAATTTAACTGTAATTGATTTAGTTTATGTCTTAGAACCATTAGCCCTTTGAGATTTCATAAAGACCCTGGACCTATGTTCTCAGCTGAATTCAAGGTTAAATGTAAAACAATTAAAGTTAAAGACTCTGTGAGACCTTGAGACAGAGAAGCAGTTCCTGCACAATACCCTGCAAAGGCTCAAGAAAGCTGGAGATGGTGACCATATTAAGACAGAGATGGCTCAGATTCCAGAAATCAAGCCTATGGGGACTTGACAGTGCTGTGATCAGACAACTGGTAAAAACAAGTCACTTTCCAAATGACTGTTATGATTTCATGTGATAAAACACGGGGCTGAGGGGAAGAAGTGAAGGACATTGCAAAGTCAAGGCAGGGATCTAGTTATGGTTATTACAGGGTCCATGACACATCTGGACACCAGTTTTTGGAGCAAGGACAAAAGTACCAAGCAATGTGACCTCACATCTTTGAGTGGCTGAGATGTGCTATGGGATTGTGCTCTTGTACATTGTAAATATTTGTCCCTCCTACTGGTTTAATAAAATGCTGATTGGCCAGAAAGTGGACAGGAAGTATGGGTGGGGTGACCAGACTAAGAAAACTCTGGGAAGTAAAGGAGCAGAACAGAGATGCCAGACAGACACAGAGGAAAGAAGACAAAAATGCTCTGAGAAAAGGTGTTAAGCCACTTTGCTAATTATGGGTTAATTTAAGAGTTACCAAGTAATAAGCCTGGGCCATAGGCTATTAGCATGTAATTAACATAAGACTTTGTGTAATAATTTGGGACTGCTGGTTGGAATCTCAGGTCTAGGCCAGGCCAGAAAGTCTTACTACAGAAATGAGTCTCCCTGGCTGTCTTTTGACAGGGGAGAGGCTTATTCCTGAAATTTAAGATGACCCAGGCTTAAGACTCACTAGTTGCTATGGTTACAGACACAGAGAGAGAAAGAGAGAGAGAGAGAGAGAGACCCTGCCCTCATTCCACCATGATTGCCTACCATTACATGATGAAAACGAATGATCATTTAACTGCATGCTTTTCAGACTGCTTAGTTGAGAAATTATTTTTACAGCCTTACACAGAACATAGTGTGGGTAACAAAAAAGCAGAGTGTTTGTTGTGGGGCTGAGGTAAGGCGTTGAGTAGAGAGTGTAGAGCCATGCTCACTCCTGACCCCTCAATTTTTAGACAGCCTTTGAGAAGCTTTGTTGGAGCTTTGCAGGCTTAGAGAAAATGACTAACATAGGGCCGTTGTCTCTGATCTGATTCTCTACCCCACTTAGTGCACCTGGAGGAGAAATGGTGAACAGAGAGAAACATCTGTAGAAGCAAGGCAACATGGAAAAGACAATAGGGAGAAAAGGTACATGATTTTCAAAGATGTTTGAAAGTTGTTGAAAGAAGGACCATGAGTATAGAAACTGCTTTTATCTCAGGAGTCCTAGATAAGCCAACTCTTGATACAGACATTTTTTCCCTGATCGTCACAAAGAGAAACAGCAACTCCTCTGTATTCACATGTTGTGGGATGATCGCTTTGTATATTGTGTAAAGATGTGTCATTTTGACTGGTTTAATAAAGAGCTGAATGGCCAATAGCTAGGCAGGGGAGAATAGGCAGGACTTCTGGGGAGAGAGAGGAACTAAGGGAGAATCTGAGGTGTGCAGGATTTCACCAGCGAGACATTTGGACACATCATACTGAGAAGCTGTAAAGAGCCACATGACAAAGTGTAGATTAATAGAAAAAGGTTAATTTAAGTTTTAAGAGCTAGTTGAAAACAAGCCTAACCTAAAGCCAAGCTTTCATAATTAATAAAAAGTCTCTGTATCACTATTTGAAGGCTGGCAGTCTAAAGAAAGTCTGAATACATTCACAGGTTCTAAATCTTGGGTCCAACCAACTACATATAGAAAATATTCTTTTGAGGTCTGGGAAGATAACTTGGTCAGTAAAGCACTTAAAATCTCAAAGAGCTGAGTTCTGAGTTCAATCCCCAGAACCTACATAAAAATGCCAGGCATTGAGGGTCTCTCTTGTAATCTCAGCACTGAGGAAATAGACAAAAGGGTCCCTGGGTCTTGTTGGCCAGCCAGTCTAGCTGAATCAGTGAACTCCGGGTCCAGTGAGAGAGTCTGTCTAAAAATGATAAATGAGAAAGACACTGTTGATCTTTGACCTCCACATAAATGCACATGCATGTATGAACATACCACTTAGTCAAGTGCACCCAAGATTACCCATAATCTGAACACCTTCAGACCTTTGACCTTGTCATTTAATATAAGAGTTTTGATATGTTTGGGTGTAGAAAAGTGAAACACAAATCCTAATTGATAGTAATAAAAACCCAGAGCCAGATGTCAGGGTAAATGCTGAAAGATCAGAGAGCCAACCACTAGAGAGACCTCTTACCTCTACTGAATCCTCGACTGAAAAGGCTGAGACCCTGTCTCCTCCCACCTTATGTTCCTCTCTCTGCCCAGCCACGTTATTTCCTGTCTCAACCTCCCTAGTGCTGGGATTAAAGGCCTGTGCCTCCCAAGTACTGGGATCAAAGACATGAGATCCCAAATGCTGAGGTTAAAGTGTGTGTCACCACTGCTTGACTGACCTCTATGACTAACTAGTGGCTGGCTCTACCCTCTGATCTTCAGGCAAGCTTTATTTGTTAGAGCAAACACAAAATATCTCCATAGAAAAGTGTCCCAGAACCAATTACTTAGATATAATGAGTATAATTTAAAACAAAGAGTCTCCATGGTCATTATGGGGAAGGAAACATTTCATTTCCCCAATGCATGTTCTGCAGAGTGCTGATGCTCATCAGATACCCCATGCAAAAAAAGAATGATAGTTTTGGGAAATTTTGCATTCTCTTTTTCCTTCTAGTGTGTTCTTGGTGAATAGTATTTCATTTAAGGCTTTGCTTATATCTAACTTACCTGATTCTGGGTTTAGATGGAGAGAGAATTTTTTTCTCTGCTTGAGTGTGTGTATGAGTGTGTGTGTGCAGGGAGGCTGTTATGTGACAAGACGTTTCCTGGGAAGATGCTAACAACATCTACTCACCCCAGATAAGAAGCCAATAATAGACCAAGTACAGATATCACCAAAGTCCAGCTTGATGAGCCAGTGAGATTTATTGGAGTTACTTACAGGAATATAGTTTAGGGGTTGCTAACAGGAGCAGAAATGACTCACCAACAGCTGCATCACCAAAGTCCATCCCAGCAAAAATGAGAACATGGATCTCATTGAACAGCCTGCAGACTGCTTAACAGGTTGAAGGATATCCTTTCCAGGTGCCTCAGTTGGTCTAAACCTCTTCTAGGCAGCTCTGCTGCTTTCTGTTTCTTCTAGGTAATGGTCTGACCTCAGGATCTTTGCACCTTTGCTTCTCTGAGAGCCTTCTTTGTGGCTTCGCTCCACTCATCTAAGAGGCATTCTCAGCTTCTATTGTTTACTCTGGCCAGGAGAGGTGTAGACAATCTGGTCAATTTCAGGGACTTCCTGAAGCTGTTTTGAGTTGTTGGGTTCCTGTTTAAGGAGCTTCCTGTAGATGGAATGTTTCAGTCTGTTATACAACAGAGGCCTGAAGTTGAAATTGGTTTTTTGTTTGTTTGTTTGGGGTGTTCCAAAGGGCATTCTGCCCACAGGGAGTTGACATTACAGTTTCATCAATCTGCTGGAGGTTTAGGAAATAGACTGGATCATAGTACCAAAGGACTGGACTGGGCAGTGGCTTTGTGGCCCAATCCCAGTGTTTAGATTTTCATAAATAGTTATCATGTTCAGTATCCTTCAAACATGCATCATTATCCTTATCTAGATAGTCTCTGGAATAAAGAATGACATCATCCAGTTCTGTAGAATTTGCCAAATGTTCACCTTTGGAAACTCAGCTTCACTCTAACTACAGATCTTAGGTCCTACACTCCCATCTTGGAGGTCTTGTTTCAGTGAATCTGGAATGTGAACCAGGTAAGTGTTGTGAACAGAACTCCCCAGTGATTCTCATTAGACAAGCTTGAGAAAGGCCTTAGTTCTCCATGCTGCAGGGCTTGGGTCACCAGGCCTCCTAAGAGCTAAGAATCCTTTTAATCAGCACACCTTACACCTCTGGTCATGCGGCTTGCTTATTAACATGTAAATTCAGGCATGTCAGATGTCCCCCAGCAGGTGGCACTGCAAACTGTCACTTGAAAAGTCAAATTCTTTGCATATATTTGGGAAATACAACCATTTTTAATCACCCCCAGATGACAGATCTGGGGTCAAATAACTCTTCTCATTAAAGAATTCTTTGCCATGTGTGAGGATAGCTTTGCCCTTGAGTAAGGACATTCAGCATCTGGAATGATTACACACAGTCTCAGCATAGGGATGGAGGGATTGAGGATGGGATCAGACTCTGTCTCTTTAGGCTGATAATGCAGAATTGGTTTAAGAATAAAGAACACAGTTTGGTGATGTGTCTTCCTCTTCTTCTTCTCCTCCTCCTCCTTCCTTTTTCAGGACAGAATTTCTCTGTGTAGCCTTGGCTGTCCTGGAACTTACTTAATAGATCAGGCTGGCCTCAAACTCACAGAGATCCACCTGCTTCTGCCTCCTGAGCGCTGGGATTAAAGGTGTGCGCCACCACCGCCTAGCTGGTGATGTGTCTTAACTTATCAGTGTCAGGTTAAACTTGTAACCATACTTTGGTCTATTAAACTATTAAACTGTCTCAGCTCTTTTTCCAGTGCCATTCCACCCCACCACGATGATCATGGACTAACTCTTTGAACCTATAAGTAATCCTCCAATTGAATGTTTTCTTTTATAAGGGTGGGGTGCAGGAGTGCTTGTCTCTTGCTGTGTTTGTAGAGGCTACAGGTCAATGTTAGGTACCGTCTGTACTTCCACTTGACCTTTTTGAGGTAGGGTTTTTCACTAAATACGGAGCTCATTTCTTTTGGCTCTAATTGACTGACCTGATTGGGGTCTGCCTGTTCCCTGCCCCCATGGTGTTAAGGCACATCAGAAGCACACTACTATGCCTGCTTTTTACATGGGTGCTAAAGGTGTGAACTCAGGTTCTTGTGTTCACACTGTAAGTACTGTACCGCACAGAGCCATCTCTATAGCCCCAGAGCTGACTTTTTTCCTATGATATTTATCTATTATGAGGGCAGGGCATGTCATGATATATATAAGAGGCTGTTGAAAAGCAAGCACCTTTTAGTCATTGAACCATCTGGTCAGTCCCAACAGAACTAACGTGCTTTCATTGATTCTATGTTTTTAATCTTTTAATTTTTATCATAATAATTTCTTCCCTGATACCTAGTATTTCTTTTTGTTTTTTTTTTTTTGAGACAGGTGTTTGTGTGTGTGTGTGTGTGTGTGTGTGTGTGTGTGTGTGTGTGGCCTGGCCTGGAACTAGCTCTGTATACCAGGCTGGCCTTAGACTCAGAGAGATTCACCTGCCTCTGCCTCCTGAGTGCTAGGATTAAAGGTGTGCGCCCCCAATGCCAGGCATCATTAGTTCTTAGTATTTCTTACTTTCCTACTGAAGGGACCCTAGCCCACTCAAGCATGTGGCTCAGGCAGGCCTTGCCCTTCTCCCCCTCCCCATCCTCTTTGCCTTGCTAAAAATCATTAGATCACATCCAGGTCTATTCCCTTATTTGGACACTTTCTTGTGCCAGATTCATTCCTGGGGATGAGTACCAAAATTCAGAATTGTTGCCTTTGGGTCACCTAAATAACATGCTTAATCAAAATATACCACAGCATCCTCATCCATAGTCCTACCTACCCTTTCTTCTCCTTTTAAAAATTAGGCCTGCAAGGTCATTTGTGGCTAGTTTTTTTTTTTTCCCCCTGAGTCAGAAACCAGTTACTTTAACTTTTCTGTTTAATAAAGGCTATCTCTGTAAAAACCAATGTTTTGGTGTTGTGATGGTTTGAAGGAAAATGGCCCACAAAGGGAGTGTCACTAGTAGGAGGTGTGGCCTTGTTGGAGGAAGTGTGACACTGTGGGGGTGGGTTTTGAAGTCTTTTGTTCAAGCTTCCCTTAGTGTGACAGGCAGTTGACTTCCTGTTGCCTGCAAGATATAGCACTCTCAGCTCCAGCACCATGTCTGTCTGCATGCCGCCATAATGATAATGGACTGTATTCTCTGAAAGTGTGAGCAGGCCACCCCAATTAAATGTTTTCTTTATAAGAGTTGCCATGGTCATGGTGTCTCTTCTCAGCAAGAGAACTCTAAGACAGGTGTGGTTTGTACCTAACTGGGGATCTGGGAGGGAGGCCCCACTGTGGGGCTTTAAGATTTGGTGAGTTTTTTCTAAGACCTTGAGTTCTATCAGTAAGTAATATATTTGAGGACTCAAGATAAGGGCAGGATCTGAAGATGGGTGGATGCAAGAGCGTCACGGGAGGAATCAGATACAGGACACTTAGTTTCATTTTAGGAGACATGGACAGAGAGGAAGTGCATCTCAGTATGGCTGGTCCTATGCTGATGGGTGCCATCCCCAGCAGAACAGGTCCCAGCAGAGGATGTAAGGATTGGCAGTCAATGAAGGTGAGGCAGGAATGATAGGAGAACCCTGCAGCCTGACTGACTTGCAGCCTGATGAGTGCTGCTTTATTTATACAGACATCAGTAAGCAGGAATACATTCGTGTTGTTCCAAACATGGATAATATCATCTTTGGTTTTGGACATGTGCTTCATTTCCTCTTGCTCATCTCTTAGTCATCATTAATAAACTATGACAGAACAGAGTTATCATTTTCAGTCATTTTCCCTCAAGTTTTAACATCATTAATAAACAGAGTTATCATTTTACTCCCATAACCCAATTTTTAAAAATCTAGAGGTATATGACAGCCTATTCTCAAGCTGGTAGCTACAAGGACACTAGACCAAAACAAAATTTTCAAGGCAGCCCAGACATAGTGCCATGTCCCAAGCAGTGTATTATTAACTCCTGATGGTCAGAGTGCCTAAGAATAATCCTTAGGCCAAAGCTGCTGCAGTTAATATATAAATTCTTGCATAATACAATGTTTACATTTGTATCTTTATAAAACTTGCTTATAAGTCTAATCCTGGCATTTCGTTGTTTCTTGGTCATATGGCACTCTAGTGGCTCTGCATGAGCTATCTTCTCTAAGAAGGAGAGGTCTTGGGGCTGGAGAGATGGCTCAGTGGTTAAGAGCACCGTCTGCTCTTACAGACAACCTGGGTTTGTTTCCCACCACCCACATGGAAGCTCACAACTGTCTGTAGTTCCAGTTCCAGGCAAATAATTAAATAAATAAATAATTTAAAAAAAAATAAAGAAGGGGAGGTCTTGGTGTCTCATGCTTTTATCATCTTTCCAATCCATACTATGCTCATCAGTATATGTCTCTGTGTAGGGCAGAGAAAATTTCAGTTAATCTAACTTTGTTGCTGTATATGCTACGCAATAGTCTGGGTGTATTGTGGGAAGGGGCTTGCAATTGGAACTGTGACTAACTCTTCTGACCACCCAATCATATTGACCTTTTCAAGTTTACTTTGTTTTGAGTATCTTGTATTTGCATACGTACAGGGACAGATGTTTCAAGAATGTCTCACAGCCTCATAAAGAGACACTTGGCTTCTTTATGTGTGTTACAACCTCCAAAGGGTAAAGAAGACCTTCAAGTAGATGAGGATATCTTCCTAAAAGCAGAGAGGTAATATGTTCAGGACTGTCCTGGGGAAGCTTAAAAGCAGCATTTCTGGGAGAAGGCATAAATGATTCTTAAGAAATTTTCCATCAATCTAATATCCCCAAATTGTATAAAAATTAAAAGTGCCCCAAGTATGCACCAGGTGGAGATGGAAACAAAAGCTAGCTCAGCAGCCATCATGCTGCTCAGCTTTGCTGGATCTTTGTCAAGCATCTGTGATGGTTTTATGACTTTTGCTGCTCCCATCAGATATGGCTGTGCCAAGCAAGGACTCTGTTTTTCCCTGCAGTTCCAAAGCCTTCATTTGTAAGTATACTTCAGAAAACATGACCTGTCTTACTATTTCTGGTCAGTGTAATCAAGAGCTATGTTCAAGGATACATCTGGTACTGTTGACAAGGACCCTGATTTGTCCATTTTTATTCACACATCTATTCCAGTTGTGGGCATGAGACTTGTAGTCAATCAATTCTTCCAGCTTAAATTTTAAGTACTTTGCACTAAATCATTGCCATGGATGATGTTCCTGCCAACTTGAATGCAGAGATCCTGCCTTAGAAACAGCTGGGTTGGTGTCCCCAAGCACCAATCAGCCTGTCTTTGCCCCATAGAGGCCTCTTAGTCCATGGCTATAACTGACCCTGAGTTCATGTACTCCACCACCCCTGGAAGAAAGGAGCCTTGCTGATCAGTGTTTCATACTGCTACAGATGTTCTTCGTTGACTAGGAGGAGCGTCATGGCCACCAGGTGGCGCCCTTCCTGCTCTAAGCACTTGGTGATCTCACGCACCAGACAGTGCTATACAGCAGCTGGCTTCATGGCAATGACTATGGTTGGCATAGTTCAGAAATCTGGCAGGTTGGTGAGTGGCTAAAATGCTCTGCTCTCTCTTAATTTTCTTTTTGTTTGCTTTGAGACCGAGTTTCTCTTTGTAGCCCTGGCTGTCCTGGACCTGTAAACTGGCCTCAATCTCAGAGATTCAACTGCTTCTGCCTCCCGAGGTACAGGACTAAAGGCAAGCACCACCATGCTCTCTCTGATTTTTAAATGTAAATATATTGCCATAAACTTCCTCTTAGAACTGCCTTAGCTATGCCCCAAAAGTTCTGGAAAGTTTTATTGACTATAGGAGCTTTGTTTTGTTTATCCAGTTTCTTAATTATTTGTGTGCGTGTTTGTGTGATGTGTTTATGTAGGTGTGGCTTCAGGGAGTCTGTGGATTGCCGGTCCTCTCCTTCTATCCCCTGCTTCTACCTCCTAAATTCTAGGGTCATCGTATGCATCACCACACCTGGGTTGGTTTCAGGATTTTTAAAATGTTCTTCCATTTCTTTTCCAATGCAGAACTGGTTATTCAAGAGTGGATCATTCAGTCTTCAAGTATTTGTATGGTTCATCTTACTACTGATTTCTATTTTTACTTCAGTATGATCTGATAGAAGAACTTCTGTTTCTATAATGCTGCCCTCTATACAGCTCGGAGGACCGAGCTAAGTGGAGTGGTAAGGAAATGAAGAGAGGAGAGTCACGGAAGACACAGACAGACACAAATACACAGCGAAGCTGGGATCAAGGGTCCGGGCTCTCAGATGAACAGCTCACTGTGCTCTGGAAGCTCTGGGTGTTTATTACTTGCAGCTGAGCAGGAAGGCGGGGTTATTGCATACAGCTGAACAAGGGGTCACGCTGGCTGATCTCAGTAGGAGCAGTCTCTCTAGGGGAGCAGTAGGCTATGCTTATTTAGTGGTGGAGAAAGCTACGGTGAACATTTTCTGCACACATGATCAACATTCACTCTCTGAGCAGAGGAAGATTGCCAGCCCCCTGAGCTTCACACAGAGACGTCTTTGTCATGCCTATGGTTCTTGATATGACCATGTCCAAACCAACAGCACACAGACACTCAGTACTTAACTCACTCAGGGCTTCTTCCAATCCCCACACTTTTCTATTCATTCAGAGTTGCTTTGTATCTTAGAATGTGATCTATTTTTAAAAAGGGTTCTGAGAGGTGCTGGGAAGAACAAATATCCCACTTCTGTTGGATGGACTAGTGGATTATGTTCTGTTACATTGTAACAGTTTAATAAAAAATGCTACTAGTTTAATAAAAAATGCTGATTAGCTGAAGGCAGACAGGAAGTGTGGCTGGGTCTACCAGACCAAGAAAACCCTGGGAACAGGAAAAACAGAGAGAGACACCAGCAGAGATGCCAGCAGATGCAGAGGAAAGAAGACAACCATGCTACTCTAAGTAAAGGTACCAAGCCACATGGCTAAACAGAATAATAGAAATAGATCGAATTAAGATGAAATAGCAATATGTCTGAGCTATAGGTCAATCAGCATGAAATGAATATAAGCCTTTGTGTGATAATTTGGGGCTAAGCAGCAGTGGGGCTGCGAGTGGGTTCAAAACCTCAGGGCTAGGCCGGAAAGGCCAGGCCAGAAGCATGTTATTACAGAATAGTCTGTATGTATTTGTTTGGTCCATTGCATCAATTGGATAGTTTAACTCTGAAGCTTACTTTTAATTTGGCTGAGTTCTCTAAATATGAGAGTGAGTTAGTAAGGAGACCATTATTGTTGTTTAGGAATTAATTTGATGTCCATTAGTGTTTGTTTTGTGAAATAGAGAGCCCTGATAGTAAGTGCATGTATGCTTATAATTGTTCCATATTCGTAATGAATTATTCTCCTTATATAGTAGTGCCCTTTTAAAAAAGTCTCTTCTGACTACTTGTGGTTTAAAATTGACTCTGTTCAATATCAGAACAGCTAGTTACAGGAGCTTATTTTTGGCTTCTATTGCTTGATAAACTGACGTCTGTTCTTTGGCTCTCGGTCTTTACCAGTGAGGTGTGCTTTTTTTGGAGACAGCAGGCCCTAGTTTGTAAATTCCTGTTGGCCAGTCTGAGTCTTTTTGTTGGTGAGTGAAGGTATTTACAGTTGATGTTATGAATGAGATGTTACTGTTCCCTGCCATTTTGTTGGTTGGTTTTCTCATTGGTTGTTTGGTTTCTCTTTTCCTCCAATTAGCAGTAAGGTTTTAGTATTGGACATGATGAATTCTTCCTAATTGGCAGGTGTTCATCTGTACCTCTCGGGGAAACTTGTTCTTTCCCATGTCCCATGTGATGGAGACCCACAGTGTCCTCCTCTGTGTATTCCACCCAGTGTCCTCTGCAGCACTGACTCAGTGCTTGTGACCTGTCTTGGTTTGTGCTGGTCTTGAAATGTCCTTATGTCTCTGAGAATTTGAGAAGATAACTTTACTCTCTGGGCAGTGGTGGTACATGCCTTTAATCCCAGCTCTCTGAGCCAGAGGCAGGCAGATCTCTGAGTTTGAGGCCGGCCTGGTCTACAGAGAGAGAGTTCTAAGACAGCCAGAGCTACACTGAGAAACCTTGTATGGAAAACCCAAAACCCTGCAAAGTTAACTTTGCCTGGATATAATGGTCTTGGTTGGGTTGAATTGCATCTCTCTGTGCTTTCTTGGCTTTTAAGGTTTCTGCCAAGAAAACTGGTATTTTTTTCTGATGTGTTCTGCTTTCTGAGTGAGTGGGTATTTTCCCTTACAGTTTTAAATATTGTTTCATTTCTTTGTATTTTTGACATCATGGCTATAATGTGCCATGGAGAGAATCTTCTCAGTCTTGGTGCGTTGGGCTTCTAAATGCCTCTTGTGCTTGGCATTTAGAAGCTGAATGCACCAAGAATGATATTTTGGCATTTCTGGTATGATTTCATTTCTATTCAATGAAATTATACCTGTAAAGTTCCCAAATCTAGAGCAAGGAGCAGCCATTCAAACACATAGGCTTTTAAAACCTTAACTATTTGGACAGCTCCATGTTAAGCAGTCTGCTCTTGAGGGCTTAATCTCAGTACCATTCACAGAAGAAAAAGCAAGCTGCTGTTGATGTTGAAGAAACTCAAAATAATAAAACTGATATTATAAATGATTTACTAATAGGTCTGCTTAGGAGACATTAAGTCACACTAATGGAATTTAGGTACAGGAGTACTCCCTCCAAAATATCCCAAAGATAAGTAATATGCTACCCAGGTCTGTTAGAGATAAGCCAAATTTAGAATGCTAGGATGTAAATGTTCATCCACTAGGATTTGTCAGCCCTTAGGCCCCGTTCCCATGACAAAGGAGACAGAGCTGACTCACTACCAGCCATCTGGCCCTGATTCCACCTCTACCTCTAACTGAGCAGCTTAGGGAGGGAACAGCACAGGGTCACGATCATCCCTGAGTCCAGGGCTGCCTTTAAGTCCCCTCTGTTCTTATCAGGAAAAACATAATTCTTCCAGGTGGGCAGAATGACCCTGGGTAACAACTATTTGGAAAAGAACAACTTTGGATAACTTAGAACAGTTCTGGCAATCTGTATATCCTTGCTGTGTAAATCTCTTCTGTCTGAGTTGCCAGACTCCCTGTCTCCTACCTGTGTTTAAACTGTTCGAAGTGTATCCTGGGGCCAGGACCCAGAAGAGATTTAAGGATAGCAATGTATATAAAGCCCATAAGGCTGAGGTTAATAAATATGTAAGTTAATAAAATCTTCAATAAAATGTTGAATGCTGGCTCTTCCTTGGGTATTAGCCAAGAACTGGACAAACACTGTGAAAGCGTTATTCCTTCATCTGCAATATGTGCAGTGATTCCTCACAAGGAAGGTATATAGTTTCTCCACCGTGACAGCAACAGTGTCAAACCATGCAAGATGTAGAAATACAGTTAAAAGCAGTAAGGCCTATTATTACATCACAAATATGTAAAACAGAAAATAAAAAATCCAACGTAGAATGTGCTGTGAAGTTAAAAATCTATTTAGGGTAAACTGAGGAAGAGTAAATGAGCAAGCTGAAGGGAGGAGGCGTGGGAGGGAGAGAGAGGGAAGGTGGAGCAAAGGAGATAGGGAGAGACAGCAGTGTAGGCCAGAGCCAGAGATTAGAGACAAGTCTGAGGAAACGACAGAGACCTCTGAGCATGAGTTCAGAATCAAAACACGCCAATAAATGTAAAGAGAGAAATGACAAAATACAAATGTGAGGTGTTTGTTTTAGTTATTAAGTAGAATCAAAATACTATAAAAGAATAGAAGTAAGGCAGACACAGCCTTTAATCTCAATGCTGAAGAGGCAGAGGCAAGCAGATCTCTATGAACTCAGGGCAAATCTAATCTAATTGGAGAGTTTCAGGCCAGTCAGAGATACCCAGTGAAGCCTTGTCTCCAAACAAACAAACAAATAAATGTATAGCACAATGTAAAAAAAAAAAGGTGTGTGTGTGTAAACATAGAGGTTAAAAAAAAAATGGCTAGAGAGATGGCTCAGTGGTTAAGGGCTACTCTTCCAGAGGCCCTGAGTTTAATTACCAGGAACCACACTGTAGTTTCCAGCCAGCTACTGTGGGATCTGAGGCCCTCTTCTGGCATAAAGTCCTACATGCATATAGAGCATTGGAGTACATAAAATTAATAAATAAATTTTTAAAAGGTTAAAAATATAAAAAAATGTTTAGTAAAAAGTATAAACAAAATAGACACATGTTGGGTTTGGTGGCACACACCTCCAAGAGGAATTTAAAAAACCTATAATTTTTAAAATGCCATAAGACTAGTAAAAACATTGCTAAAAGTGTAATAAAAAGGAAAAATAAGTGGAAACAAAAAGAAAGAGAAAAGATGAAATCTAATTGTAGCTTTTTCTGGGTCCTCATGAAACAGAGCTGGTCAGGTATTCGATGGGGTTGAAGGAGCTGCTGGAATGGAGCACTGTCTTTCTGTAGTTTATGTGGGTGTTGAGTCAGTATTGGACAAGCATCCACTGTCTTTGCTGTCTACAGTAGCTTGCTTTCTTTGTTTCCTTGCAGTCTCTGTTGGCTCTAGTTAGCTCTGCAAGCTGGTGGTCCTGAGTTCTATAAGAAAGCAGGCGGAGCAAGCCTGTAAGCAGCACCCTCCATGGCTTCTGCATCAGCTCCTGCCTCCCGGTTCCTGTCCTGGGTGAGTTCCTGCCCTCCCTGCTTTTGATGAGAAACTGCTAAATGGAAATTTGAGCAAAAGAACCCCTTTTCTCCTCATGTTGCTTTTGTCCCAGTGTTTTATGACAGCAATAGTAACTCTAAGTAAGACAGGGTCCCAAGGTGGGAGGGGAGGGGGACACAATGCCAATCCTCTACTCAGAAGCTGTCTCCAGTCAATAACCACACAAAGGAAAAAGTAGTTTTCTCCAATGAAGTGTAACTGGGTGTACAAACCACACTTAAGGGCAGGCCCCAGGCCAGACAGTGAATGGTCAGCACAGAAAGGGTTCAGTGGTGTATTTGGAATTTTTCTGTCCTGTGATGCTTTGTTTGGGCATTTAAAAAAAACTTTTCAGGCTTTTCGTTTATAAATTATGGTTTCTGATTTTGTTTTTGTGGGTTTTCTCTGCGGGTGGATGTGGGTGTGGGTGTGCATCTGTGTGTGTTTCTTCTGCTTTTTCTTTCTTTGTTTCTGGTTTCTGTCTTGTTCTATTCTGGTTTGGTTTATTTTATATTAGTTTTAGATGACTGAGAGAAAGAGAGAGAGAGAGAGAATTGGTTACTTGGGTATGTGTAGAGGTGGGGAGGATCTGGGAGGAGGAGCTGGAGGAGGGGGAACAATAATCAGAGTCTATTTTATATGGAAAATACATGATAAAAAGCCACTTAGGGGAGACAGGTTTATTTTAGGTCACAGTTCCAGATTACAGTCCGTCATTTCAGGGTCATCAGGAAAAGAACTTGAAGAAATTAGTCACATCCACAGTCAACAGCAGAGAGAAAATGAATATGTGTCTGTTTACTATTCAGTTTGCTTAGTTATTTTCTCTGCTTTTATGCTATTAAGGACACAAACCTAGGGAATGGTGCCACCCACACTGGACCTGCTCTCTCTACATCAACTAACACAGCCAAGACAATCCTCCACAGACATGACTACAGACCAGCCTGGCCCAGGCAGTCCATCACGGAGACTCTCTCCTCAGAGGATTCTAGGTGTGTCAAGTTGACATTTAAAACTCACCATCATAGGCACCCATAAGCATTCCCATAAATACTGGATTCAATAGGATTATGCCGTACTCATTGATTAAAAGTAAGACCTAGCTTTCTTATAGGTTTGCATATTTTGCTTATGAAAATTGCAAAATAAGGAATATGTAAATATAAATCTCGGTACTATTTTGTGTATTCTTCCTTTTTTAAAACAAACAAACAAACAAACGAAGAATCAGGATCTGGTAGACTAGCTAAAAGAACCCATAAATCAAAATTGTAATGTTCAATGTCTTAGGCCAACAACAGGGAAAAGGAACCTAAAACATTTACTTCACACTTGAAAAATAAATTAATAAAATGGCTTCTCCCATGTGCCTTATAGCCTCACTGAGAGACTGTATTTTTTAAAAAGCATAAAGCAGGAGTCTCTGGTACTTATCATAACTATGGCTAGTGTCGTATCATGTAAAGTGCTGGCTCGGCCAGAGGCTGTGACAGTAATTATCTGCCATCTCCACAACAAGAATAAATATTCTGACTCATCTGAAGTCACCTGGCATTAGGACCCACTTTCTGAAACTCTTGAGGGGCCATTGAGTAGTAATGATAATTAAACATGCCCTCCCCCATCTTCTGCCTTTTTAAACTATGGAAGACAAATAAAATTGGCCCTTGCTCAGACTTGCAAAAAACTCGTGACAAATATGTCCCAACAGGGATCTGGGGGGGTCTTCCCTTAGGGGTCTTTTCTTTTACTTCTCTGATACACGGCTGCAGGGTTGTTTCTGAAAGTTGGTAACTGGGATCTTGAGGGTACATCTACTAATACCCCAGGCATCCTGAAAGCTAGGAGTAGGCAAATTGTGTTGGAATCATTATACTAGTATGTGTAGCAGGCTCAGCCCTCGAGGCCCTGGTTCAGCCAGCGGTTACTGAAGGAATCTACTGTTTTTCATTTTCTTTGGAGAGGAATCTAGGTATTTGAAAGTAATCAATCTCCTTTTTGTTGGAACATGCAAACAGCCACCTTGGAGCTAACTTAGTTTGGGCTAACTAAGCATGTGTTTACTGGAGGAAACATGCCCGAGATTTTGGTGAGTATTGTGTAGGATTATTCACCCAGCCAAGCTGCTACCACCTTTAGAAATTTAGCTGGTTTTGCTGGACAAAAATCATCACAGCTGGGTTTGTTTACTGTTGAAGAAGGGGTTGGGAGGGTCCTGGAATGTCCTCTCAATCAATTGTGTGTAACTCTGCCCTGATACACATATGGCCCTGGGTCCTGGGAAGGGCTAGAGGATGTAGACAGGGAAGGGTTAAGGGAGGGGCCTCCATCTGCTCCACAGACACAGAAAGTTTCCCCTTGTGTTTTCATCCTTTTTCTCCAGGGCCTGGACCACTTTAGACCATCCCTTCTCCAGCTCACAGATGCTCCATTCAACAGTCTGCATGGGAAACTACCACACTTTTCATTTCACTCATTGTACCCTTCAGGTATTAAATTTGTTTGTGATTATGCATTTCAATAAATTATTTTTCTCTTTGTTGAGCATACTTCTTTGAAAGAAATTCTGTTCTGTTTGTAGTGTATGTACATGAGTGTGCCAATGTATCCATATGGAGGCCAGAGCAGGATGTTGTCTTCCCGTGTCATTCTCCGCCTAATTGCCTTGAGGTTGAATGGAAGGCTTGCTGTTTTGGCTAGGCTAACTTTCCAGCAAGCTCTTGGGATCTACGGGTCTCCACTTCTTCAATGCAGCCACGTTTGGCTTTTAACCTAAGTGCTGGGGATTTGAACTCAGATCCTTATGCTTGTAGAGTCAACAACTGACCATCTCCTCAGCCCTGAATGAAATTCTCTTCTTTTCCTGATTACACCGAGTTGTCTGTTTTCTAGTAGCATACTAGACCTCTTTGTGTTGTTGTTGTTGTTTATTTCTGTTTTTGTTTTGATTCAGGATATTGCTGTGTAGCTCAGGTTGACTGAGAACAACTCATTGTGTAACCAAGATTGTCCTCAGACTTTCAGTCTCCTGCCTTAGGATGCCCCCACCACATCCAGTACTGAATCGTTTATCTTAAATTCTCCATCAGGCACTGAAGAAATCTCTGTTTCTTTGGTCCTGGGAATTTGGGTTTCTGTGGTTGTCATGTTTCCCTGGTTTCTCCTGGTCTTGCTGTCTTGTAATCATGTCTCTGTATTTGAGGAAGGAGTCACTTCTTCCTGTGTGGGTCCCTGTGAGAGAACTGGCTGGCTGGGGTGTGTGCTCAGGCCTTCAGGCTTGTGTACCACGCGCTTTTACCTGCTGAGCCATCTCACAAGTCCTGTTTTATGAACTTTGGATCAAATTTAATAAACAGGACTGAAATCCCAGAACATAAAAGTCAAATGTGTATAGAATATCTCTTATAACCATTGCCTTACAATGTGACTACAGCTAAAACATTTCAAATGGCATACAATTTTATTTTATTTTTTTATTCTCTCTCTCTCTCTGTATGTATATGTGTATTCTCTCTCTCTCTCTCTCTCTGTGTGTGTGTGTGTATAAAATCATGTTATGTCACATGTGAGGAGGTCAGAGGACAAAATTTTTACAGAATGTTTAGCATTATGTTGTGAGTTGTTTATCTGTCTGCCTTCCTTAGTCACAGGCCCATTCAGATCAGAAAGCACTAATATTCCTCTTTATCTTCTGAGCACAGTTCACAATCCAGTGGGTGATGGGTAAATGTTAAATTACTGAGTAAACAGCACACAGGGGAGAGCTGAAAGATTTAGGTTTTTATTTTAAGGAATGTGGTGACAGTCGTGACTCATTGTGTCCTAACCTAGGAATGTCACAGGGGATCCTCCTGTCTTTTAAAACAAACTTAGACTTGGAACAAAGAAAACAAAGGTTCTCAAACTTTGCTCATGATCAATACTCTCTGTAACCTCTATTCCAAATCAACCACTGCAGAATCTGAGATAAAGAATCTCTAGCCATAAAAAACACCGTGGTGAAAGTCTAATGCATACGAGAACATCATTGAGGTGAAAGGTCAGGAGCTACAGAAGGACAGATAATTCACAGGAATGGCAGACACACATGTGGGGAATTCTGTTAACAGAGGTTTGTATTCAGGAGGTTTGAGAAGTAATGTGGAGAAACTAAAGAAACCAAATTAACCACTGCTTTCTGCTGTGGGACTATGCTCTTGTACACTGTAAATATTTGTCACTGTAAATATTGGCTTAATAAAATGCTGATTAGCCAGTAGCTAGACAGGAAGTAGAGGCAGGGCAACCAGACTAGGAGAATTCTGAGAAGCAGTAGAGCAGAGCAGTAGATACCAGCCAGATGCAGAGCAAGCAAGATGAGAATGCTGTAATGATTAAAGCCATATGTCTAAACATAAATAGATTCTTGCATTAGTTTAAGAGTAAAAGTTAACAAGTAATAAACCTGAGTCATAGGCCAAACAGTTTGTAATCAATATAAGCCTCTTTGTGTTTATTTGGGACTGAACAGCTGCAGGACCAGCTGGGTGGGACACAGAAACTTCTGACAACAAATGATGCTCCAATGTGGGGCATGCACATCCACATAAATCCTGAAGCGTGGTTTTAGAACACATAAATGAAGCCAAAACAGCTCCCTAGTTGTATCTCTCAGGTGGGCCTTGGTACAGAGACACTGTGGCATGTGGGCTTGAGCTACAACATTTGAGGTTCCTGTAGTCTCACAGAAGCCTCAGCACAAGCACAAGGTTTCTGTTTATACAGACAAAAGGGGAACAGAGTCAATGATAGCTTCTTGGTTGCAGCATTTTCTCAGGAGGGCTCTGTTTGCTGGCAGCAAACAGGTTCAGCTCCTTTAAGAAAGGCTTCCTTGCCAATGTGGGGTTGGAAAGAGATTGGGTGCTAGAGAAACCTTTAAGAACTCACAGGATGTCCCTGGCTAGTCTTCAACCAATATGGAGAGGGTGCCTAGACAGGACTTCCCCTATAATCAAATGAATGACCACCCTAAGTGTCATCACAGAACCTACATCCAACAATGAATAGAGGTGGAGGCTGAAGACTGGGCTGAGCTGGAGGAGGGAGGAAGTTTGTATGAGCACAGAGATAGGGATCATGAGGAGGAGTCACAGAAAATCACAGTGATGGCTTGGCTGGAGCTCTGGAGAGCTCACTGAATCAAGAACAGCCACTGGGGAACCATGGGGAAAAGGAGCTAGGCCCTCCAAGAGCAGGCAACTGTTGATTGCTATGGGCAGTATGTGGAGCCTCAAGGGGAGAGATCAGACTGTGTTCCTGTACATGAGCTGGCACCTTGGAGCCCATTCCCTGCAGAGGAGCACCTAACCCAGTCTTAATATTGGAATGAGGAAATCAGACCTGCCTGGAATGGATGTGCTATGCTGAGCTGACCCACCTTGGGACTTCTTACCCTTTTGGGGGATGGGCTGGGGGAGGCTGAAGGAGGACTGAGGGATTGGGAGGAGGGAAGGGAGGGTGAGCAGGGGGATACAAGGAAAAAAAGACTTTTATAAAAAATAAATTTTTAAAAAGTTTAAAAATTTAAAAAATGAATAAAAATTTAAAAAGAGAGGCTTCCTTACTTAGCTTTACAGCAAAAACCTTGAGGGTCTTTTAAGAAACCCTGATTTGAAACACTTAAATGAGGTTTATGAGCAGTGGGTGGTGGTGCTCTACTTCATGGTGGTGTGGACCCTAAAAGTCTCCAGAGTTGGGGTGGAAAACATGGTTCCTGCAGGTATCTCTGCCATGAAGTTAATCTCTCACAGACCAAGGAGCTGAGCCTTTAACCATGCCTTACAGATTAAAGCTGTGGTCAGAAAAAGAGAGATACACAGTAAAGAGAGATTTAAAAAAAAAAAACCCTCTAAACAGTTTACAATGTGTTTAAAATATATTTAGGTTTTTGAGAGAAAAAGAAAAAGGTAGAGAAAGTTCTTAAAAAGTGAACAGATAAAAAAAATGTAGTAAGCCATGTAAAGATAAAATATACACGAAGTCTGAATACTGTATGTTATTGTGTTGTTTTTTAGGTTTTTGACTGAAAAGAAAGTAGCAAAAGCTGATGAAAGACATTTGATTAAAAATATTACTGAATTAATCCAACTTACATATTTTGAAAATGCCTTGACTTCAAAATTGATCTCACAAGTTATGTTACTTTGGAGAGAGGTTTTGTATTTATTTCCACAGAAAGTGAGTGGCTGTGGATTTATTCTAGGTTAAAGAAAATAAGGTTTGATCAAAGAAGACCCCTCAAAAAACTCAAGTGGGAACAAATGGCCAGATGATCCAGCATTTCAGAGCATGTCTGTTGCAGTTTCCTCTGAGCTCTGTATCCAGAACAGCTTCAAGGAGACTGGCTGAGATGACCAACCATCACAGAATACTCTAGTCAGGACTTGGCCATAATCCTGAATATTCTCTGGATCCCTATAAGATTACCAGTGCCCCCAATTATCAGAAAGTAGTCTAGAGAACTACACCAACATTCCCCCAAAATGGATTATGGTTGCTTGTCTTTGTTTACTGTATTGGTTAAGTTATTAGAGATAATGCATTGAGGAAAAAGCTATACAAAGGAGATTAGATTAGGGGTTCTTGTTTTAAAAAGAGAAAAGGGGAAATACTGTGGGATTATGCTTTTGTGCACTGTAAATATTTGTCACTGTAAATATTGGTTTAATAAAATGCTGATTGGCCAGAAGCTTGACAGGAAGTAGAGGTGGGGTAACGAGACTAGGAGAATTCTGGGAAGCAGAAGAGCAGAGCAGCAGACACAAGCCAGAATAAAGAAGAAAGATGAGATGCTGCTCTGAGAAAAGGTATCAAACCACAAGGCTAAACATAAATAAAATCATGGGTTAGTTTAAGAGTTAAAGTTAGTAAGTAATAAGCCTGAGCCATGGGCCAAACAGTTTATAATTACTATAAGCCTTTGTGTGTTTATTTGGGACTAAATGGCTGGGCAGGACAGAAGAACGTCTGACTACACCCGTGTCATACTTTGTTCTTACTCACTCTATTCTCTGCTATACTCCTGTGTCTACAAGCACCAGCTGGTTGGTTTTATTCATTTTTATGTATGACTTTCTATTTTTAAAGATTTATTTATTGTCATTTTTTGTATATAAGTGTTTTGCCTGTTTGTATATATGTGCACCTCCTGAGTGCCTTTGCCTGTGGAGGCCAAGAAGAGAGTGTCAGATCTTCAGGGATTAGAGTCACAGAGAGATGTAAACCGCTATGTGGGTGCTGGGACTCGAACCCAGGTCCTCTGAAGGAGCAGCAGTTACTCTTAACTATTGAGCCAACTCTATTGTCTCTTATGCATAATTTTTGACCTAACAATTTTACATCAAGAATTTATACTAAAGGAATCATGGAAATGCAAAAGAAATTGGCTCCAAGAATGTTTATCACAGCATTGCCTCTAGTACCAAACCAAACAAAAAAACTCCCACAAAACAGTATTACCATGTAGTAGTCAAGAATTGCCAAAGGTAAGGATGGATTATTCACCTAACCTGGGAATGCTTTTTTGTGAAATGTTTTGAACTGCTTATGTATTTTGTATGTTAACTATTACTCAGCTGAGCAATTGGCAAATATCTTCTCCTATTAGAATAAAAAAAATTAAAACAGAGTTTCTAAAACACACACACACAGTAAAACTAATATAATCATAGAAGAAAGTCTTTGTCTTTGAAGCCAGTTCTTACCTACTATATACTCAGTTGGCATGATTTCAGGTAAGATGCATTTGTTAACTTGCTCTATGCTCATTACCAAGGATCTTTCCCATTTGGAGGAAACAGGAGCACAAGGAAGTTCCAGAATTGAGACAGAACACAAGCTGGTAGAGCCTGGATTTGGGCCGTAAGTGTCAGTTTCAAAAGAGTTTAGGGCTCTCTCTCTCTCTCTCTCTCTCTCTCTCTCTCTCTCTCTCTCTCTCTCTCTCTCTCTCTCCCACAGCTTCTTAATTCTGGGTGTTCTGGAGGGGTAATCAGTCTAGTTTTAATGGCACCTATAGAAAATCTGACATCTGTGTGGCTTTGCAATTGATCCCAGGCAAAGCGCATTGAGTCGGAGTTATCTCTGAGCATCTTCTTCCTCACCCACTTCCTAACCTGGGCCCTTCACCTGCTTGCTGATACAAAAGTTCACTGTTAGTGTAGGAAGAGGTTTCTGGCCCATCCAGCCAGAGCTCCAGACCCACAGACCTGCAATCTAGAGCACCTCGCTGCCTGCTGCTGCTTAGCCCCCCCCCCAAATTACTCAGACACTTATATTAATTTCATGCTATTTGGCCTATGTTTTAGGCATATTGCTAGCTAGCTCCTTCATCTTAATTCAACCCATTTCCCTTAATCTGTCCTGCCGCGTGGCCCTTGGCCCACCTGTGCTCCTTTACATGCTGATTCTTGAGCAGCTGGATCGCATCTCCCTGGCTCCACCCTCCCCTACCTATGCTCCCATTTCCCACCCCTACTTCTTCTACAGTGCCTGCCAGGGCCAAAACAGCCTTTTATTCACGGCATATCCCACATC
Source organism: Sigmodon hispidus (assembly GCA_004025045.1). Taxonomy (NCBI): domain Eukaryota; kingdom Metazoa; phylum Chordata; class Mammalia; order Rodentia; family Cricetidae; genus Sigmodon; species Sigmodon hispidus. The sequence continues at coordinate 103,963 of PVIH01004567.1, forward strand.
AGTTAGTGTCTGAAGTTTCCCCAACATGTTTATCCTATGGTAAATTATATTCTCTTAACATTTGGTTTTGTTCTAGGCAACTGTTCAAAAATCTTCAGAAACAAGTTAACACATAAGGGGTTATTCTGTCACCCTTCTGATCAGAATGCACATATAAATGGAGGCCTTCTAGAAAATGATTTCTAAATTCAAAGAATTCACTCCTGTGGCAGAGATCTCGGACAGTATAGGGGAAGTAGTTTATGTATTGGTGGAGAAGCTAAGCTGGCTTGGCTAACAACAGCGCCCGTCCTCATTCTGTGCTGATATAGACAGGATGAGAAAGCTGCACATTGACAGGCACAGTCCCCTTGCAGCTAAGGGAAGCAATGTGGTACAGTTCAAGTCTTTTGGTGTGGGAAGAAAGCTTTTACTTTTCTGCTAAAAGCAAAACACTGATGCTTTTGTCCTGTAATATCTTTTTCCTTTTTGAGGTGACTTCAACTTGCCAATCTGGTTCTGTCTTGGTCATTTGTGTGTGGAGAATTTGGCCAGAAGGATCTCAGAGATGCCAGTCCTTAAACTGTGGAGTCATTAAATCAATACAAGCAGCTTCCAGATTCTTCTTCTCCTCCTCCTCCTCCTTCTTCTCCTTCTTCTTAATGTGAAAAGTAACTTCTGTGTAAACTAGCTATATCATTTTACAATCTCAGCTAAAGCATTTCTGACCAATATACACACTTTCAAAACAAACTGTAGCAGGTTCTGGTTCTATCCAGATGGCTGAATTGTGGTTCTAAAATCACAATACTGTGTTTGGTTACATCATTTCTGAGTATGGTATTTACTTTAAAAAGAAAAATATTAAAATTAAAAAAAGGCTACCAAAGCTCACCGTGTGTGTGTGTGTGTGTGTGTGTGTGTGTGTGTGTGTGTGTGTGTGTGTGTGTTGTGGTGTGATGCGTGTGTGGTATATATGGTGTGTGTATGTGTGGTGTGGAGTGTGTGGTGTGGTGTGTATGGTGTATGTGGTGTGCTTCTTGGAGATTATGTTAATTACTTTTCTTAACATCTGGCAGGATAACTTGCAGGAAAGCTTTGCTCTGATTTCTAGTCCCATCTGGGAGGAGAAGGCATGGCAGTGGAAGCAGCTCTGTTCACAGGTGCACATGTGTGCCATGGTAGCAGGTGGTTCACATCTGTGGCAGGCAGGAAGCAGGTCACAGGCAGCCAGCATCGGGGGTATAGCCCCAAGGGCAGGCCCTTAGTAACCTGTTTGCACCCGTATTCCAAAGGCTCTGCACCCTCCCCGTATAACAGCATGAGCTAGGAACCAGGTTTCAAACACATGAGCCTTTGGGGCCATTTCAGAGTTCAGCTATAGCAGAGAGGCAACCCAGAGCGTCGGCACATGCAAAGTAAGTCCTCAATTCTCAGCTTTGGAAGTATAAACTGCAATTTTATACAAAAAGAAATGGCCACTGTCTTAGGGTTTCTATTGTTGTGAAGAGACACCATAACCACAACAACTCTTTTAAGGGAAAACATTTAATTGAGGCTGGCTTAGAGTTTGGAGGTTTAGTGCATATTACTATGGCAGGAAGCATGGTGCTGTAGAGAGGTAGCTCAGAGTTCTACATTTGGATCTGAGGCAGTGGGAGGAGAATGAGATACACTAGGCCTGCCTTGAGCTTCTGAGTCCTCAAAGCTGCCCCCAGGGACACACTTCCTTCACAAGGCCACACTTCCTAATAGTGCTAGTCTCTATGAGCCTGCGGGGTCATTTTCATTCAAACTACCACAGCCAGTGTAATTAGAAATGATAACTGCAGAGACCCAGATGAGAACAGTATGCTGGATGTCTTCCCTGTCAGACCCACTCCCTACTACCTTTCCTCAGGAAGCCTAGCCTGTGTGAATCAGTGAGCACCTGGGAGCCACTTTGTCTAATTCCCACTTGGCTGTGACTGTGGGGTCCCCTGGAGAGAGACCAGAGGGAAAGAAAGTGACAAAAGGTGGCTATTTTAGTGGTTCCTGTTAGACGGCATCTCAGACTGGCTGCACATCTTGAACACAGGAGAATCTTGTTCATTTGCTCTCTTTCCAGTCCCAGGGACCATGCTGACCCAGGCTTACTTCTTCACGTGTGGGGTTGGAAAAAGTGCAGCTGATAGTGGTTAGCCTTGGATGCCCTCTGTCCCTGACTACCTTACACTATGGAGATTAACTGTTTTGTCCATGATTCTTCCTCAAATTATTGTTTGAGGTACTTTTTGTTGGAATCTTCCATGATAGAAACTAGATACTGTACTGTGCAAATGCAGTAGCCACTGGTTCAATGTGGCTACTTAAATTTAAACTCCAATGAACTTAACTGAAATACAATTAAAATTCAGTCCCATTGGTTGCATTTGAAGTGCTAAATAGTCATATGGGATAAGTAGCCCCAGGATATGACAGGCTAGATCTAGGGTGTTCCTATCACCACGGCGTCTCAAACTCCTAAGATTAACCCCACCCCCCCTCCCCACTCCTCCCATTCCCTCACCCTCCCTCCTTTGGGCTTCGTCTTCCTCACTTTTCCCCACTTACGATGAGGTCTTGAGATATGCTGAAGGCTAGCCTTCCACTCACAACCTTCCTGTCTCAGCCTTCCCAATAGCTGGAGTTACCGCTCCATACTGATTTTCTTACAGTAACCAATGACATCTTTGCTTTTCTTTATCATTTTACCATCTCAGTAAATATCCTAGCTAATACAATTTGAATTTTGCCCATTTTCAGTTCTAAAATGTAGTTTTGTTTTGTTGAGACAGGATCTCATAGCATATAGCCCAGGCTGAGCTCAAATTCACGCTCACAGCAGTCCTTTCTTAGGCCTCTCAAGTGCTGAAATTATAGGTGTGCATTGGCTAAGGCGCAATCCTACATTACATATTTTTATTGTCTTGTTTCTCAGCTGTTTCACACATTTGCATATACATTGTTTCCTCATTTCCATTGCTGTTGCTGATATGATGTTTTACCAATAACATTCGCACACATATATAAACCAATTGGGTGTGTCTACTTCTTGGTGTATTCTTGTGCACACAGACAGACATTCCTGCAGTTATGTACCTGGAGTGAGACTCAGTGGCTGGCTCATGTGCATCTCTTCCTCTTTAACAGGTTACACAATCGGTCTTCTGGAGTGACTGGACTAATTTACATTGCTGTCAACACTCAGGGTCACTCCTCCCCACGGTATCTAAGAATACCGTCGGTGCTTCAACAACGCTTGTTATTTCAGTAGGTTGTACTATCCCAAGGATCGTGCACTGGTATCTCATTGTGGCTTTTTAAATTGTACCTTGCTACTTACTGATAAAGTTACTACCTTTACAAGTCCAATGACTCTTATCAAGTGTCTCAACATCTTAATCAAAAACAGTATTCTTTCCTCATGTACTGTGGGCCATTTCTGTTTAAATCAAGGCCCACACATTTGGAAGAATATTTTCAGGCTCTCTCTGGTACATACTTATTTCTTTGTATCAATCTCATAGTTTTAGCTACTGTAGTTATGATATTTACATATGTTGAGCTCTCCCAGAACAAATCCTTCAAGCTTATCATGAGCTGGGCATTTAATTCTAACACAGAAGACCTGCCATGAGTTTGAGTACTCGGGGAAATGAGTGAGTTCCAGGCTACCTGGACTATTGAGCAAGCCTGTGTTTCCAAACAAACAAACAAACAAAACCCCAGACAAAAACAAAGCAAGTAGCCAGTCAAATAAAAATATTGGGTTGGATATTTTAACTCTTTGCATCACCATATGTATTTCAAAATCAGCTTGACAATTTTAAAACAGAATAAGAGAAAAATATATTGAATATTAATCCTTTTGAATTTCTTAGTCAATGAATATTACATGTTGCCCTATTTAATATTTTTAAGTAATCTTAGTTATGTAATATTTCCTATAGAAGACTTTAATCTCACTTAAAAAGTATTTATTTATTTTGAGACAGCTCTCAAAATGAATCTAGCCCTGGCTGTCCTAGTTCACTCTGTAGACCAAGCTGGCCCTGAACTCACAGAGATCTGCCTGCCTCTGCCTTCTGAGTGTTGGGATCAAGGGTGTGCACCACCATGCCTGGCTAGCCTTCAGTCTCTTAAAGAAATTCATTTCTTGGTCCATAACATTACTGATGCTATTGTTTGTAGTTTCAGTTTAAATTTCTCATTTAATAATTGTTTCTGGTATGTCAAGGCTGTTAATGTCCGCATATTGTGTTTATATCCAACAGCACTGCTAAAATCTCTTCTTACTTATATTTGGACAGATTTTTAGTTTTCTGTGTGCATAACTGCATAGTCTATAAATAACATTTTGTTTCTTCTTTTTCTTATGCCCACACAAATTCTCTCTGCACTATTCAGAATTTCCACTCTAGACAACAATATTAAGCAAAGGTTGTTTTCAGAGTTATTTTTATGCTATTTCACTCAGAAAGGGAAAGATTTCAAGGATCAACTACCAAGTCATTGATTCACCATCGTTTTACTTTTCCGGATACCCTTCGTCAGATTCCTTCGGCCCTTAGTCTGCAATGAGTTCTTCTTAAAAGAAATGAAAACATATCAACTCTGAGTCTTTCTCTCTCTCTCTCTCTCTTTTTTTTTACTGAGCAGTTTTTATTTTTATTTTTTACAATTTAATAAATATTCCTTGATGATTGCATACTGGTAAACAACTTGGCAGTATTGAGAAAGATCACAGTGATGGTGTTTTCCTAAGGGTGTGTAGTCTTCAGCAGAAGTCACTATCAAACCAGCAAGACTGCATTTATACACCCATCATTTTCAGGATTGTTGGTAACTTGGTCATATTTTCCCCAAATAACTTTGCCTCCTGTGTCAGCAGGCCCAGCTCACTCACATTCACTTCAATGACTGTACCTTTGGTGATTACACCCAGAGTTGTATAGAACGGGGATGATGGGTTCTTTTTCACACCAAGTATCGGCAGGCAAAATGTTGCTTTCAGCTCAGCATGAGGGACATGAGCTTTTTTGAAACGAAGGCCCATTGGCCTAATAAACGTTTCATATTTAGGTGGTTTTCTTGTAAAACCATCACCAACAAAGCAGACTTTAGTAACCATCCTCTTCCATGCCTTCTTTTCCCTTTTTTCTGTTCGAATAACTTTCAACACTTCTGTTTCTCCTTGGGCGTGAACTTTGGGTAGAGGGACTTCCCATTTTCCCGCCTTTTCTTTTCGTTTCTGCTTAATCATGTTGGAAAGTACTTTCACTCTAGACAGTCCCTCTCTGTCCAGCAGATAGGCAGGTACTGCTCCTTCTGGAGTCTTTTCATCATCCTTTTGTTTGGTGTTTCCCTTCTCATGCATCTTGATAGGCTTTTTCATTTGTATTTTTTCTGCATGGTACTGTTTATGGTAGAGCTTAGTCTTCAGGTCAACCATTTTTTTTTTTGCCTTCTGTGACCGTTCATGTGCCTCCCGACTTTCTTTCTTTCTCTTTTTCTCATGGTAATCCAAACAATATCCATAGCGCTTACAGTGTAATTCAATATATTCATTTTGTGGCATGATGACAGCCGCGGAGCAGCCATCCGTGATCTCCCAGGCGCCGAAAACTTCTGGGTCTCACTAGTCCCAAGTCCACTTCGAGCCCTGAATCTCTTTCTTGCACTCACTGAAAGGAGTTTACATATGACCCTCAAGACGTAAGGTGAATGTCCAGGCTATCCCCAATGCCAGTAGTTTAAAAACACATGCCTGGGTAATATTAGCTCAGCCTGCTTTGATAATGAAAAAATGAACTTATTGTCTCATTGAGCTATAACTCGGTGCAGGTGAGTTTAGTCATTGAATTGTGTCCTTAGGGATGCTTCCTTTAGCCTTGTTCTCTGCTTCCCTGCTGTCTTACATGGGCAAGATGACTTCCCTTTGTTTTATTCCAATGGAATTTTGGAACTCTTACTCCTGAATAATGCTTTGGTCCTTTGATATAACCCAGGGGAACATACAAATAGAAGGAAATATGGTTGCTAAAAATCGAACTCAGGACCTCTGGAAGAGCAGCCAGTGCTCTTAACCTCTGAGCCATCTCTTTAGCCCCCGGAAATGTGGTTTGTTACATAGTTATCAGCGGGAGAGCTAGCAAAAACAAGGATTGGTATCAAATCAACTTCTCGTGTCCCAGCGAGCAGTGCCACCGAGCCATTTCTGAATTGAACACTGCTGTAAATAGCTGCCTAACCACAGGGCCTCACCTTAAGCAAGTTGGTCCATTATTTGACGCTAACTGGCATAGTCAGAGTGAAAGACTGTCTCGGTCTTGCAGACCCTGTAGGTCAGATTCCTGTATGTCTCATTGTGATCCACCCTCATAGTGTCTGGTGATAAACTATTGCCTTCAGTAGCTGTCATAAAACAAAACTCCAACACCACCCACTTATCAGTGCCTCGTGCCTTTCACCAAGAATGCCTTACATAAAGATAATTAGCTGCATTATTGTACTCAAAGTCACAGCTGGCTTGTGTTCTGGGGCAAGTCTCTTACCTCAGCACAGAGCAATAATAAACAGTTCATGACCTACAGGTATCTTTGGCCTCATTTTGAGAAGCCCCAGACTTGTCCGGTTGTTTGAATGCCCCACAGACCACCTATGGCAGAGCTACCTGTAGTTCTTATTTACAAAAAGGCAACTTGTCATTGTGGGCTTTAGAATTGACAGTTTTTAATGGGTAATACTGTTGGCTCTTACACATCATTAACATTGAAATCACTGATTAAATTGAAGGGCTTGACTTAGAGTTACCTAGGGAACATTTGCTGTTTTTCTAGCAAGGGCTCATTTGCTCTTTTTTTCTAACTGAACATAGACTTTCATTTGAGCATCTACTCCATGAATAGACAGCAAGGGTGCTTGGGAGAGTGCATACAACATAAAGAAAGTTCCCAAAGAGCATATTTAATTCTTAGGGTCATTGGCTCAGAGGTTAACAAATAACCCAAACTAGTTCAGTCAGGGTGAATGACAGGGTTCTGAGCTAGAATATTGACATTTCAAAACTCTCTTTCTGAGTGGCCTGGGGTGGTTGTACATTTTGAAAAGGTGCGGCCATTTTGCATTTATGAGGGAAGTTGTGTATCAGTTGAAACCCACTGGTGAGGCCAGATAGAGCAGGCAGTGATGTCACTGAGATGCTGAGTCAAACTGTCCTTGAATTAGGTCGCACTGCTGGTCCTCTTTTTAACATTATTTCTTTGTATTTTCTATGTATGAGTGTTTTACCTGAGTGTATGTAAGTGCACCACATGTGTGCATTGCCTGCAGAAATCAGAAGAGGACATTAGATCTCTAGAACTGGAACTATAGAGGTTGTGAGCCACTATGCGGGTCCTGGGAACCGAACCCAGCTCCTCTGTAAGAGCAGCCAGTGCCCTCCAACCCCTGAGCCATCTCACTAGCCTGTTTCTAGACCCTCTTGCTAGTTGTGTGAGGGACAATTCTCCTTTATTACTTAAGCCAGTTAACTTAGATTTTGTTATTTGCAGCTGAACTGAATGTATCCTAAAAGGTATAGTAATATGTTCTAAGCCATGAAGTTACAAAATGTTACCTCTTTGTGCTTCACTAAATTTCATTTCATTTTATGTGTGTATGTCTATGCATCATGTGCATACCTGGTGCTCATGGAGGCAGGAATATGATGTTAGATTCTCTGAAACTGGAGTCACAGATGGCTATGAACCACCGTGTGGGTTCTGGGAACCTAAGCCAGGACCTCTGCAGGAGCAGCCGGTGAGTGCTCTTAACCACTGAGCTAACCCTTCAGCTCCCACTCTACAGCGTCTTTTTGTGTATTTATTCATTTAGTGTGTTCTCAAGCCTAAGCTCACATGCTGCAGTGAGAGTAGGGAGGTCACAGGACAACCTTTCTGCCACGTGCATCTCAGGGATCTACCGCAGGTTATCAGGTTTGGCAGTTAATGCCTTTAGCAGCTGAAGCCTGATCCAATTTTATAACCAAACAATATATTTATAAATATAATGCAAAAATAATATATTAGAGTATTATTGATTTCCCCACAAAATTCTTTACGTGTTATGCTACCCCCATTCAACCAGCATAACCTTGGCCTTTAACATCCTCTAGGTTAGATGATAAGAAAGAATCAACACCTAGAAGCAAACAGAAAGAAAATGTGTATTTTGATTAAAGCCAATATGTTCTAGATGTGACTGGTCAGGACTTCCTTACCAACTCTTTGAGGGGAAACCACTCGGTGGTGGTGTCTGTGCACACAGAGGTGTGGCTTGTTCTGTTGTCTTAACTGAACCCTTCTAGTTCAAACTTCAAGTTCAAAACATCTGGCAGCTATCTCTGATCCTTCTCCTTCCTCTCTTGGCTGGAAAACTGAAGTGAAATCAGTTTTTATGTTACTAAAATATTCTTAATGTTTTATATACTATATTTTCTTGAGCCTATAATAGACTCTTTCATGATTCAAAATATGAAGCAAGGTGTGGTGAATGTCTTGTTTAATTCTGTTTCTAGTTCTCTATTTTGATTGTAAGTTTTCTGGGAACAAGGCCATCATCTTACTGAGTATAGTCTTTTCATATTTTGAAGCTTTCCCAGCACTGAAGTATAACTTAGATGTTCTTCCTTTCATTGAACCTTGCCAGGATTTCCTCATAGTCCCAGAGAGGTTTTGTTCTGGCTGGTTCCAGTTCCCATAGGCTCTTGTCTGCTGTCATTTTGTACAAACCTGCCTGGGAAGATTAGTTCAGTGTGAGAAAGGGGCTCACAAACTTACTAAGAGTATAACCAACCCCTAAAGAGAATATGTTCTTTTCTCATACCTTGAGTATGATATATCTTTATCAACACCCAAAAAGCCAGGCTGAAATATAGAATTCTTTAACTCCTGGGTTATCTTAGTTAGGGTTAATGTTTCTGTGATGAAACACCATGCCCAAAAGCAACTTGGGGAGGAAATGTTTACTTGGCTTATGCTTCTACATTACTGTTCATTGTAGAAGTCAGGACTGGAACTCACAACAGGGCAGGAGAAGATGGAGGCCATGGAGGAGGGCTGCCCAACCTGTTTTCTTATAGGACCCAGGACCACAGCCCAGGGGTGGCCCCGCCCCAGTGAACTGGGCCCTCCTACATCAAAATGCCCAACAGGGTTGCCTACAGTCCAAATTTATACAAGCATTTTCTCTACTGAGGCTTCCCTCTCTTTGACGATGCTAACTTGTGCCAGCACATGGTTCTTCACTGGAATTCCACAGAATCTGGAGAGAGGGACCTTTCCCAGAAGCAGCCCCTCCACCTCTAGCACACACCTTTTTTGTTTCTCCTGACCTCTTCCTGCACTATTTCACACCACACAGGGCCTCACATGCATCTCTAGACATTTGGGCATACTCAAGTTCTGTTACATGCTCTTAGGTAGCCATCCCTCGGGAAAACTACAATCCTAATAGTATCAATAATATAAATTATCACTGGGAAGATGGACAGAGATCCAAAGTCATGTTATCTTGAATATGAAGTGGGGCCATTTGGGAAAAGTGCTTGGGGTATGGTCTACAAGGTGGAGGGTTAGTCTGCTGACCATCAACATCTAGAAACTACTAAGAATGTCAGGATCTCAGGCCCCAGTGCCGAGCCACTGGATCGAAACCTGCCTTTTAACCCCACCCTACCCCAAAGGTTATATGATTCCATTTATACTGCAGTGTAACTGTAATTGCCTTGGATCAAGACTGACAGTCTGGAGTTGAGCTCCTCTGGCCAAGTTCAAGGGTTATCTATTTTCTGCAGTTATTTTTCTCTGCTGTAATGATTCAAATATGCAGCTGTGCTGTGGTTCTATTCACCATAACATGATGGAATCATTTAGCCAATATTTCTCCCTGCCCTCCCTATGCCACTGGATCCCAGCAAGTTACTTGGAAGCATTTTGCCACCCCCTACACTCGGCTCCACTTGCTTCTCCCATGCCCTGTTTCTTAGCTGAGGACTTATCTGTGTTTCTGTTAAGTGACAGTAGGCTGAACCTCATCTTCTCCCCTCACTCTCTGCCAGGGCAAGAGTTTTTAGAGACATAAGCATTCATTTCAAATGCATTGGTTACTGCTCCTCAGTCATCTGGGGATGTGAGAGAGAAAACAGTTAAGGCTTTGAATAATTATCTCTCTCTCTAGTAAGTAAAGCCCTAAGCAGAGGCTCTAAAGTAATCTTGTCTTCATAATTTACAATAATTTTTTTCTTACAAGTAGCCATCATTTGAAACATATCTTATTGCTAAAACCTCATACCTATATGTTTATATTATTCATCTTGTGAATCTCCATTGTCTATATTTTCCTCTCATAGTCATTTCTAATTGTGTTTCTACACATACTATTTTAAAACACCTTTGGCATCAATAACTTCTCTGTATATTATAGAACCAAATGATTCTCAGTCTTTAAAATATGTTAAATGAGTACGAGCAGGACCCATGGGAGAAGTACTAACTTCTGTGTTCTTAAGGAATAAATGTCTGTGGTACTGAGTGATGTGCCTTGGCTCTGTGGGAGAGACTCTAAGGACAAACAGCTTTTAGGGGTGTCTTATTCCTTATACAGCGTCTCCTTGCTCTCCAGTGACTTCTGTTAGGAGTTGAGCAGTCAGTGTGGGAAAAGATGAGAAAGCTGTTACCGGAACTCAGAGTCAGAAGCTTTGGAACAGAACACTGCAACTTTAACTATTAATATCTCTAATCCTCCAGATCCACTTGGCAATCCAGATTCAGCCCTATGTAACTCCTGAGGGCAAAGGGCTGATCACAGCCACAGCCTTGTCCTGCAGTTAAGTATGCTTAGAGTTTCTTATATTCCTGTTGAGCAATCAGGAAAGGCTCAAAGCTGCTAGAGTGGAACAATTACATAATGGCCTGTTTATTTTAAACAAGCCTGTAACTTTTTAAAAAAAGAATGGAAGAGATTAAGTAATAACTAAATAGTGATCATTTCATTAAAATACTAATAATTTTTTCAAAGCTTGCTTGCTATTGTCTGTGAGAACCCAAGTTATTTTAGAAAATTGCTCCTTTCTAATAACTGCTAATGTGAGAGTATATTAATTTTGTTGTTTCTGTGACTGAATACCTAGCAAGAAGCAACTTGATATAGAAGTTCATATATATATATATGCATATATATATATATATACACACACACACACACAGACCAATCTGAGGAAGGAAGGCTTTATTTTTGTGAGTATATGCATATGTGTGTATGTGGAGGACAGAGGTCAGCCTTGAGTATTGTTCCTCAAGTGTTACCTACCTTGGTTTGTGTGTGTGTGTGTGTGTGTGTGTGTGTGTGTGTGTGTGCATGTATGTATGAAAGCTTCAATACCAGGTGTCTTTCTCAGTTTCTGTCCACCTTATTTTTTGAGACAGGGCATCTCCTTGAGCATTTGGCTATACTGACTGCCTAGCAACATGGAGTTCCTCCTCTCTCTATTGCTCTAGCACTGGGATTATAGGCACAAGCTGCAGCATCTGGTTTCCCCACTTGTTTTTGTTTGTTTGTTTTATTTTTGCTAACAGGGTCTCTCTTTCTGAACTGAGACTTAGAAATTAGGCTAAGCTGGCTGGACAATGAGTCCCAGGGATTTTTCTGCCTCAACCTTCCCAGTACTGAGATTACAAGTGTGCACTTTGCCTGGCTTCTAAATATGGATTCTGGAGACTGAATTGGAAGTTCCTGATTGCAATGTAACCATTTTATTGACGAGTCATCTTCCCAGCCAAGAAGGGTTTAGTCTGAGAAGGAAAAGGCCATGTACACATATACACAGTGCATCCTGGTTTGGAGAGCATGGTGGGGGAAGTATGTGGTGGCTGCTCACATTGTTTCCAGTCAGGAAGCAGAGGAAAGTGCTCATTCAGTCCAGGACCCCAGCCCAGGTGATGATACCACCCACATTCAGGGTGTGTCTTCCTTCCTCAGTTAAATCCTTCTGGAAAGATCCTCAAAGCACCCCCAGAGGTGTGTCTTCTCTGTTTCTAAATCCAGTCAACTTAAAAATGGAGATCAACCATCACAGAGCTTCTTTTGAGTGCTTTGAGGGTTTGGGGAATTATCTCAGTAGAAAAAGTACCTGTCATGTAAATGAAAGGCCTGGGTGCTGGATCCTTAGAACCATGTGAAAGTTGGGAAACATAGCAACCACCTACAAGCTGGCGGCAGGTGCCTACATGCTGGCTACCCAGTTTAGCTGATCAGTGAGCTGAGTTTAGTAAGTGAAAAGGAGAATAACTGAGGGCCATACCCAGGGATAACTTCGGTTCTTCTGTGTGTGAATATGAATATACACATGTGCACAAACCACACATAAAAAGGAAGTGCTTTAAACTTTGTAAAATACATCAATGAATATTATGTTATATCATCTTGGTCATTGATATTCAAAAGAGCTTTCTATAATGATGAGAATGTTCTATTCCACCAAAAGGTCCACTCATCACATGGGCTGCTCAGTGGAGGGGTGGGCATTCAAATACAAACCAGGATATGTCTATCAGTATTCTCAATGCTTTTTGCTTAGGCAAAAGTGGACAATATCTACTATGATAATCATTCCATGGGATAAAGCACATATTATAAAACATAATAAAAAATTTAGTGTTGATGAACAAAATTTGGTGATTTTATAAGATGAAGCAGAGAAGCTTTAGTAGAATTTCTAAGTTTTTGCATTTTTTCAGACATTGCTGTCTGTCACCTCTGCATTTTTGGTGGGAATCTGCACACATACTGGGTAATTATGTTATCTGGGTTTAGTTGTCTTACTAATTTAAGCCATGGAACTACTCAGAAGTTTTCTCCGCCTAAGCAATGGTGACATTTCCTTTGTACTGGATGTCAGCCTCATCTGCTGTGAACATAACAGGTATGAAGTTCATATGATTAAACTGCCATAACAAAATGACTTCTCTGCATGTCCATGACATTTTCACGTCAAGCAAAAGTATTCAGTGCTATTGCCAAAGGTGGCTTATAGGTTTCTACTGTTAGCATAATTTGTACTTGGCCCAGCCACCCAAAATTAACATATAAATAATATTAAAATTTTATCTGTTCTGTTAATGAAGAGTCAGGAAAATTCCTCATTCCTAGACAAGAAAGCCACTAAAGCCTTTTTTATATAGATGTCTCATAGTTACTGGTGTCTTACTATATTTAATATTCTGATAATCTTTTGGGTTATGATCATGATAAAGGGGTGAAGGTGTTATGAATAGCAATGAGCAAACAGTAGCAACAGCCAAACAAAGAATTCTCTGGGTACCAATGTGGGAGAGTGACTGCCGAACTGATGAGAGGGCATGCCAACCCTATGGCAGCCGAACAGGTTTGCCAATACATTGCAGGCCAAATAAACACTTCTGCCATGCGTAAAAACAGCACAAATGCCTGCCCTGAAATATCACAGCATCACTTGGCTGTCCAGTATGTTTTCTATAGATTTCTAAGTATTACCTTTAAAATGATAGAAGTACAAGATTTAAAAGTCCTTGAGAGGATGTGCAAGCACCTAAGAGCAGAGCTTGTCTGAGCTACTCTGAGATGGTTGGGGGGGGGGTGATGGAAAGAGCAGGCTGTGCACTCAGTGTTAGCTGTAACCCTGGGCAAAATGACCGCACTTGTCTGCATCCCCTGCCCCTCTTCTCTCTCTCTCTCTCTCTCTCTCTCTCTCTCTCTCTCTCTCTCTCTCTCTCTCTCTGGTCCCATTCTCCTCATCCTTTCTCTTTGCTTGCTTCCTTTCTTCCCTCTCTCCCTGCTTCCATTCCTTTTTACCTCTTCCCTTTAGGTAGGATCTCACATAGTCCAAGCTCATTGCCATTGATCTGATTTTGTAGGCTAAACCAGCCATGAATCTACCTTAGCCTCCCTCCGAAATGCTGGCATCACAGGCATGTACCACCATGCCCAGATCTGGGGCAGCCTTTTAATTTTGAAGTTGGGACCTGCATTCATGTCATGGCTATTGTGAGAAATAGTCAATGCTTCATATGCCACACCTGGTACAATCCATAGAGTGGTCATGCCTGGGAGCAGACAGCAATTAATATTATGAATCAAGAAATAGAAAGAGCGGACATTACAGTCCTGGTCATGTGATCGTGGACAAGGGACTAATCTGAGCTTCAGTTTCTTCTCCTATGATGCAGAAATGGTGCCAGGATCCTCCACACTGGGATGTAAGGAAGTGTGGGATTGGATTTCAATGCCATGTGTATCATAGGCTTTTCTTTTCTTTCCTTCCTCACCTTTTCTCCCTCCTCTCTCCTCACCACTGGTGTGATGGGGAAACCCTTTTCCTGGTCACCTGAATTCCTCCTCATCATTCAAACTTTGCACTGAATCTTTTTTCCTGAGTTTTTAAAAAAGAGGAATCTTGTGTCAGGCTTGGTAGTGCACACCTTTAATCCTAGCACATAGGAGGCAGAGTCAGGTGGATTTCCTTGAGTTTGAGGTCAGTCTGGTCTACATACTGACTTTCAGGACTGCCAGAGGCATACAATAGGACACTGTCTGAAAATAAAATAAATAAGCAAATAATAAAAGCAAATAAAAAAGAAATCATTTTGAGATAACCAGCATGGTGAGTATTATATAATTGTTTTATAAATTGATGTGCTCTGCTTGGTACAATGGGTTAAAGGCTATTAAACCTACTGGGTCCCTGAGGGGAAAAGGGAAACCCAGCCAGGTTCAGTTTCTCTTTGGGCTTCCAAATATATTTCACAATTTTATTAGTCTAAAATGTTTTTTTAATCTCTAGCTCCAAGGTCATATGAAGTTCTTTTATTAATTCAATAAGCTAATAGAAAATAATATTTTATAATTAAGAAAGGTAAACTTTCATGACTGTTTCCTTTTGTTGACTGATATCATTATTTAATATTTACCTTTGAAACTTATCCATTGATCAAAATTACATATGAAGTACTCTCCATGTGTTCAGCTTTCTGTTGGACTTTGGTTTTAAAAATAAAGTTTTATGAAAAACAGATTTATGTCACAACTCTATTCCAGTTGGCTGGAATTCCAGTCAAACTAAGTATTTCTTTTATAGGGCCAATAATCATTATTCTCATGTGTGTCAGCAGATATAAGCACCCCAAATGTGGAATTGGGTGTGTCTGTCGGGGGAGATAGTAGGAGACCGGGGTGTCATCAAAGAGTGAAGAGTTGAGAGGTTGATGAGCAGGCCTGAGACCTAGCTCTGTAACGATCCTTGAACCCAGACACACAACTAGAGTCTCTTCAGAGCTGTTTTTATTTTTGGTGCTGGGGACTGAACTTGAAACTTCATAAAAGTGAATCATGAGTTCTATCATAAAGCTACATCCCAGTCTGCAATTATTTAAAAATTGATAACATGGAGTGGGGAGTGGATGGTTCCCTCAAGGCAAGTAGGTTATCCTTGGGAACAGTTGATTGACCAATTCCTGGAACAGTCAAATGTCAAACTAGAGGAAGATGGGGCACAAGGTCTATGGAGCAGGGATCATGGCTGTTCTATTGGACATCAGGTGTCTATTTGTGTGGACACAAAAAAGTAAAAGTGGAACGTAGAACAACTGAGGGTTGGCAAGATTTGATTCCTTCCCATTCAAAGCTATTTCTACCTAGAAATGTTAAACTGTGAATCTAAAGCTTAAGAACCAATACATATTTGGGGAAAGCACAAAAGGGTGGTAAACTCTGCAATGATGGCTTTGATCCATAGTGAAGACTCTGACGCTCCAGCTTCCTATCTATAGGTTGGATCATCATGTGCCAAAGTGTACCCTCTGCAAACTCCATAAACTAATCAGAAGCTTTTCCTAAATGGAAGACATGTTGATTGTGTAGTTGACTTTTCTAGAGGATTCTGACTCTCTCATTCCCTGTAGGCTTGATATCTCCCACCATTACCATCACAATGTGCCAGGGACAGTTTTTTGTAGGTCCAGACACAAGATCAATCCCCTACCCCAACAAAGACAAAGAGAGGTTTGTGTAGTAGATACAAACTGCTTTCGGGCTGACAAAATTCACTCTCAGAGATCCAGTTCAACTGGATGTTCTGGAACAAAGCTGCTCAGTGGGCTGGACCCATCCCAGGAAGGGTGGGGAAAATTACAACAGCTTTTCCTGCCTTCCATCCAAACCAGACAGTAAGCAAGGATGGAATTTTTTTAAAGTAAACTTTGTTTTTAAAATATATGAAATCGATTCAGTATTTAAGAAGATTGTTTTGTCTATTGTTGCTTCCCTAGTCTTGAGCTCAAAACATTTACACCCAGTATCCTTCGGGATGGCCACGTACTCTTACATTCCTATCTAATGAAAAGGTGGAATCACGGTTGTAATTATCTTTGGAAGCCTTAAAATGCCTCATCAAGAGCACATCCCATCTTTGGACACTATTTGGCAAGGTAGAGGTTGAGCGACTCAATATGCAGGTTAACTTCTCAACAACATGAGTCATAGCTAATGACATTGCATTTTTCTTCTTTAATTTTTCTAGGACCCACCTTTATAAGTTAACATTCAGGTGGATCATTTTAACTCACTGTGAACTAACTTCCATAGTGACTCAAAGGCAGCTGTCGTTTCTCTTAGCACCAGCTTACAGATTAAAAAAGAAAAAAAATCAGTATGAGCAGGATTCCTCAGTTCTTTGGTTTTTCTGTCCAGACTTTTCACTTAGTAATGCTGAAACTATTTTTTAAAGTCAAGTAACTTCCATAAGATCACATTGCTAGGAGGCAGCAGAGTTAGTTAAAATCCAAGGATCAGGGGCTGGAGAGATGGCTCAGTGGTTGAGAATGCTGGGTGCTCTTCCAGAGGACCAGGGTTCAATTCCAAGCACCCACATGGCGGCTCACAGCTGTCTGTAATTTTAGTTTCAGGGCAAAACACCACTGTACATAAAATAGAAAATAAATAAATCTTTAAAATCTAAGGATCATATTGTCTAAGCAAGTCAGTGCCCATTAGTCTATTATAAGAATCTGATCTTCAAGGTGTGATCTGGAAAATACTGTTGGTTCCTGAAGCTCTTTTAAAGACTCACCAAGGTCAAAATTACCTGAGTAGCAAGCTGTTATTTGCCTTTTTATTCTCATTCTCTCACCCGTGCATGGATTTTTCCAGAGTTCCATGACGTGATATTGCAAGAGATAAAATGTAAAGGCTGATAGGGGACCCTAATTGTCTTTTGTTCTATCAGATAATGAGGGCTCTTGTAAAAATGTATAGCAATGATCTATTCTCTGTAACATTAAAAAGGAAGGTTGTCTTTAATAACAATATGTTGTTTATATTAACAGACAATGAGCTTTTTGTCTTACTATGAAACAAATAATTACATACTTAAAATTTCTCAGTTGTCATTTCTAATTATATGCACATGCACATACACATTCTAAATGGATGGATAGAGAAGATATTCAATATCAAACATTAGCCAAAGAAAGCCCTTTGTGACTTCCATAATTAAAAATAAAACAAATTTTTTTTAATATTTATTTTTATTCCATGTGAATTGGTGTTTTGCCTGCATGTACAACTGTGTAAGGGTGTCAGATCTTGGAATTAGAGACAGTTGTCAGCTGCCATGTGGATGCTGGGAATCTCAGGACCTCTGAACATGGGTGCTCTTAACAGCTGAGCCACCTCTCCAGCCCACAAAATTCTAAGTAAGTTCTAAAGTCTAAAGTTTGGGAATTGCTATTCTAGCCACAGAATTCTGTAAGACAAGGCCATATTCCATCAAAATGCACCTCATTATTTTGATTTTTCAATTAACATCAATCAGGATCCTAACAGAAAACATTAAAGAGACCATTGAGAGAATTATCATGAAGAAACAATGTAGAATGTATGAGCAGACTATCCCCACAGGCCTATATATTTGAACTTCCCAGCCAGCTTAATCACTGCCGCTTGGTTTGCCAGGCTAGAGAGGCCACGTGCATCTGCAGGCGGCATGCGGCTTTTTATCTTTCTTAGTCCCCCAGTGGCTGGTGTTGTCTAGGAAGGTTTAGGAAGTTTGGCCCCGCAGAGTATACAAGGTCCTTGTGCTCACAGACAAGCACTAGGAATACCAGGAATATTAAACATGCGTGGGTGTCTCCTCAATGGAGGAGATGTATACACGTATACTTGTTTTCTACTCAGAAGGCTGGAGTAGATGAAGTTAATATAACCTGGTAATCTATACCAGCTATAGAGCCAGGCCACAGCTGAAATCCCCCCACCACTAACTGTGCTTATTTCAGACGCTTCCTCCCCAGACCTTTGCCTTTAGCTTTGTTTGTTTCTCAGTCAGTAAAACCCATCCTTAGGGGAGACTCCATATGCACTTTGGAGCTTGGTGACTTCTATGCTACCTGTATGACCGAGAACACAACAGAGCCTTCCGTAGGCTCTTAAGCTACAGACCCGACCTCCCTGCCCCTCCCGACAAAGGGTTTCTCAAGTTCTGGCTGTCCTGGAACTCACTCTGGTAGTCTAGGCTGGCTTTAACTCACGGAGATCTGCCTGCCTCTGCCTCTGCCTTCTGGGTGCTGGGATTAAAGACATATACCACCAAGCCTTAAACTTTATTATAGACATGAGATTGTTAGGGTTCAGAAACCTAGGACAAATGACTGAGATGCCTTTTAACCTAACAAAGCAGACACTGGCCACCTCTCGCAGCATCACTCAGTGTCTGATTCCTCCCCTTACTCAGTATCTATGGCTCCTCCCAACTCTCCCAGCATCATTCAGCCTGTGGCCCCTCCCATCTCTCCCAGCATCACTCAGAGCCTGTGGCTCCTCCCATCTCTCCCAGCATCACTCAGTGCCTGTGGCTCCTCCCATTTCTCCCAGCATCACTCAGTGCCTGTGGCTCCTCCCATCTCTCCCAGCATCACTCAGTGCCTGTGGCTCCTCCCATTTCTCCCAGCATCATTCATCCTGTGGCCCCCCCCCAGCTCTCCCAGCATCACTAAGTACCCGCGGCTTCTCCCCACACTTCTTGCCCTAACCCTACTCTAAACCTCTTCCCCTCAGGGGCTGGGCTTCCCCCAGCCTGATTCCTAAATAACTCAGCCATTTTGGCTACATATTTGGGCTCTTGGCCTCTTGGCTCAGGCTCCTTTGGTGGTGGCTCTTCTCTTGCTCCCCCTCACTCCCATGGTCCACTTCAGTCTGCCGACCATGTTCATCCCGGACTCTTCCCTCTGCCTGCTTTCTCCCTTAAAGCTACAATAAAACATCTTCTCTATACCTTAGGAGTAGTCATGTTCTCTGACTTTTATTCCATTACTTTTTCCATTAAGGACTGAGATAATTTTTACCAGAAAAAATTTTTCAAAATTGTGCTGTACTTAAATATGTCCAAATAAATTGCCCAGCATCACAGTCTCAAAGTTTGAACCAACACTGACTACTGAGTTGTGTTGATTTCCTTCTCACCTCACTTGG
The DNA here is from genome assembly GCA_004025045.1 of Sigmodon hispidus. Lineage (NCBI taxonomy): Eukaryota > Metazoa > Chordata > Mammalia > Rodentia > Cricetidae > Sigmodon > Sigmodon hispidus. The sequence continues at coordinate 123,502 of PVIH01004567.1, forward strand.
ATCCTTACTCTATCAGCCCTGGAGTTTCCAGAAACCCCCACATGACTTTGCTGCAAGAAGTATGTCACTGGAGGTGAGCTCTGAGATTAAAAGCCTTCTCATATTCTGGTTCAGTGAATGTGAGTTCTCAGCCTCCTACTCCAACAGTGAGAAAAGCAACTGAAACACGACATAGCATGTGCTAGGTTGATTTAACCATTTGGTAACTTAACTTTTCAAAAGAGTATGGTTCAACTATGAGTGTATAATTTTAAAAAAGACTCCCAGAACCCATTTTGGCATGGAGAAAGGTAGAGATTGGATTGAATCAGGATGAACAAGCAGAAAATATCTAGCTGTTACATGCAACATAAGCTAAGCTCTGATCTGGGGCTGTGCTGCAATTTATCCTGTTCATACACAGACCACACACTGACAAAGGCAACTTAAGAAAGAAAAAATTTATTTGGTCCACAGTTCCAGGTGATAGTTCATCATTTATGGTGTTTGCAACTCGACGCAGCTGGTCACACCCACAGTCAAGAGCAGAGAGGAAATGAATGCACTCATATTTGCTTTGTCCACTCTTACGCAATCCAGGACCCTTGGCCTAGGAAATGGTGCTGCTCCAAGTAGGTGGGATTCCTTCTAAATTAATGAAATCAAGATAATTTTCTACAGATGTGCCCACAGTCCAAGCTGATGCAGACAGTTTCTCACTGAGACTCCCTTACTAGGTGAGTCTAGATTGTGCCAAGTTGACTAATCGAACCCTCTAGAAAACAAGTCTAAGGCTGGAGAATAAACAACAGCTCCTGCTGTTGTCTATTCTTGGCTTGGGTTCAGGTCCTGAGGCTGAGAAGGGGCGTTGACACAGGGAAAAGTTCTGACCGCCAGGTGGATTTCACTTAGGTGACCCCCAGTTTTTCTTACGGGGTTACATGAACAGCCTTCTCAATGGCTTCTAATTTTGACTTAAAAAATACATTTATTTTTATTTATTTGCCTTGGTGTTTGCCTGGAACTGAGAACTGGAACTACAGACAGTTGTGAGCTGCCATGTGGGTGCTGGGAACTGAACCTCGGTCCTCTGGAAGAACAGTCAGTGTTCTTAACTGCTGAGCCATCTCTCCAGCCCCCTAATTTTGACTTTTAAGAAACATATTTTAAAAAATATATCATAATTATTATGAAAGCCTCAACTGGTCCCTTTTGTGCCTTCCTAAATACACTTTTTCGCCCCATACATAACCGTATTCTAGACAAGGAGTTCAGCATGTTTTTAGGCTTAACTACACATCTGTTCTCACACCACTCATGTCAGATGGCAGCTACTTGAGGTTACAGAGTAGAAAGCGGTAGACGCAGGTCCAATGCTTCAAGGGCCACATTCAAACCCAAACAATGCTTTCATATCTACAATATATGCTTTTGCAGTTTCCTTTTTGTTTGGCCTTCCTTCCTTTCTTTTTTTCTCCTTCCTTCCTTCCTTCCTTCCTTTGTTTATTTGGTTTTTTGATATAGGGTTTCTCTGTGAAACAGTCCTGACTGTCCTGGAACTCACTCTGCAGACCAGGCTGGCCTCAAACTCACAGACATCCACCTGCCTCTGCCTCCCAAGTTCTAAGATTAAAGGTATGTGCCACCACAGCCTGACTACAATTTACTTTTCTACAAGAGAGTCCCAAGTCTCAATCTTTCTATAAAAGGCAGACTGATAAGGCACTCTTTTCCTATCCCACTGTACCATACTCCTTCCACCAATATAAGCTCCTCTGTATGGCAAAGATGGCTCTATCCATCCTATATTTACATTGCATTTTTCCCATGGGGTCATACTAGATCCTATCATTGATTCTATATGCTCGGTGTAGAGGGAACTCACTCTTAACAGTAGGCTCTGTGTGTGTTCCTGAGCTCTCCCTCCTTACTCTCCAGAACTGCAAGACATGGTTCATATGCCAAGTATTGTGGTATCAGATGTACACAACTGTCTCTATCGAGTCAGAAAAGTTCCCAGGCTTAGGCATCGTAGTTAGTAATTTCAGATAAGAGATTTGAGAAGTAGTAGCGCCCTGGTGAATCTTAGGGGAAAATATGAGAGAAAGAACAGAATTTCCAGGAAAAATTTCAGTTGTACCATATGTGATTGACAAGGTGAAACTGTCCCAAGCAATCAACAATATGATGGGAGAGAAAAGAGCCTGCATGCTGCAAGATTTGCAAATTCCTATGTTGTCCCATGGTCTACTGGTCCTTGCTGAGTGAGAATCGGTTTCCATGATGTCTTGCCTCCGAGGAAACCCAGTGGACAGGTAGTCATATGCTGATCTGAGACTAGGCTACACGGCCCCCAACAAGCTCCATCTTGCCCATGACCCTGAGAGTTTATACAGCATCTTTGGGAAGCATGCTGTCTCAGTGTCAGGCAGGTAGGTGATGGGCAATTAGTTCATTAGCTTTAAAGTAATGGCTGGTCCTTTTGTGAGTGTGAGTGTCCTTTTGACGATTTTATGAGTGTCATATCTCAGGCTCAAGGCTGGTGAGTCAGCTTGTACTCAAGAGTCCAAGGAAATGCTAACGATAAGATGTCTGTCTTTTGAAAGCTGCTACCTCTCCTTCCTATCATGGACAATGAAAAGCCTTTCCACCAGCTCAGTAATCGAAATCAAACCAAATTAAGAAAAAGCCCAGTTTAATGAGTTAAAACACTCCCAGATGATTTTCAGGCCCCCAGAAAGGCGACAGAAAAGAAAGACAGAAAAACTATGTGTCTGTTTCGGGGGTGGGGGGCAGGTTAAATATCCTGTGGGGAATGGTCTTGAGCATCTCAGTCTCTGCTCTGCTTTGCTGTGTTTGCTTGTTTTGTTAGAAGCAAGGACTTTTTTGTAGCCCAGAATGGCCTCAGCCTCCCTGCCCTCCTGCCTCAGATTGTAGGTATATTCCACATTATCATGTCTTACCATGTCCAACTGAGATACACATTTTACAGCTGCATTTTAATGAGGACTTTCCCCAGTATCAAAGAATAGGGAGTGTGAAGGGATAGAGTTATTGTTTCCTACCTAACTCTACAGTTAGCTAAGACGTGGATCAAGAAGCATTTGAGAGAGAAAGGGGAATCTTGTAATTCAGGTTCAGAGTCACCGTGACTCGACAAAAATACCTGCAGGCTCCACCAGCTCATTGCTCTTCTTATTCTGTCAAAGAAATGAGGATCTTCTTTGACATCTGGTTATGCGACTGTTTTAATCAAATGTTGAAAAGTATTCAAGAAGCTGTGGAGACATGAGAATTAAGAAAGAGACACAAAGGAAGGTAGAGAACGGTGAAGCAAGGGGGAGGTGACAATTAGGAGCCGTCATGGAAGAGATTATGGAGAGTCCCATGTTTTCATAAATGACTCACCATCCATCCAGCTTGGCATCATTAATGACCATTTTATAATAGAAATTGTCCCTTTGTGATTGAATTCTACTCCTTTGCCTTGTCTACAGTAGCTTTTAGTGGCAGAGCAAAACGATGCTTTCAATGCCTTTATCTGGTTCTTTGCTGATCGATCTTTTCTGCATTCCTTTTAAGCAGTCAGCATGGTGAGGGTTTCCCTGAGCTATGTGAGCAGATACAACCTGAAGAATCAGAGCCTAGGAGGCAGCATCAACTCTATCCAGCTGGTTAGGAGCACAGGTTAAAGCAACCTGGAGAGAGGATCCTGTTGAAGGATGGAGCTCCTCCCCCATGGTACTTGAGTGTATGTGCGGGTACATGATGCCAGAGTGACTTAGATTGTAAATCATCTAAGCTAGCTGAAGAACTTCTTGATTTGTGGGGAAAACTTCTCACACAGCTGGTACCAGAAATGTGTGTGTGAGAGAAATTCTTGAGATATGTCATATCCTGGGTATAATGTAACCTTTTGTAGACATATTTGCCCTAAATCTTGAATGTGAATACTGTATGCCTAAATTTTTCTTGCTATCAGAAGATACTAATATCTTCTTGTCTAAACTGGCAAAAGATTAAGCAAAACCCAGATTAGGGTCTGAGATGAAGTCATGTGAGGAGGAAGGACTGTCACAAGACTGTTTGTATTGGAGAAAAGACTGTGGCAAAAATCTGGTAATACTTTCAAGCTCAATCTAGACAGACACAAGGATGTTCTCCATGAAGACCAGAGGTCTCATTAGCCAACTGAGAAAATTCATTGTGAGCATCTCTTTCTTGTTTGGCTCATTGGGCAGATTAAACTCCCCACAGGGGAGGTGGAGGTGGTTTTGACCATCAACATTCATCTTGGAGAAGAAAAAGAGAGAGAGATGTTCTCCCCTTTGGGAGAACTGAGATGTGAAGGAGAAGAGAGAAATTCATCTACTGTCGGGTTCAGAGCCACATGCATGCCATTCATTAGCAAAGATGGGGCCTATTGGTTTATTTTAGATCTCTGGTCACAACTTCTAGCCTGATTTGAAATTCCTGTAGCTGATATATCAGAAGCAACTTCATTTTTATCTCTCATTAAATTTCCTCAATGGAGATTGCCCCTTCCCTACTTTTGGATGAGACCTAAGAAAGCCAAAGGTGACAGATAATAAAATAAGCAACGGTCACATGAAACTCTAAGTTCAGTCTCTGTGCTGTTTATGTTTTTTTCTTCCTCCACGTAGGGCCTTCCTTCTGTGGGCTGATGTGTGTTCCAGGGAGAGAATACATAGCTAGCCACTTCTCTCTCTGCTGACATCCTTTTTTTTGCTCAGCAGCTGCTCTTACTGAACCCTTCTGCTTTGAAGAAAGAAGAGGAAGAAAAGGAAATGGGGATAGAAAAGTTCTTACTTGACCAGCCCTATAAGACTGTCCAGATCCTTTGCACAAATCTTTTCTCACTAGCCCTCTCATGGGGTCATTAAAGAATCCCTGCTGGACTCCTGTCATCTTGCTCTCTTGGCATCACTTCCATTTACTCTAGAATTGCTAGGGCCAATGCTCCTCATTTCTGCGGGGAAGGTGAGTGTGTTGTGTCCCAGACACAGCCCCTACTATGTTGCCCTAAGCTACATTAGAGTCTCTTGAAAGTCAGACATCTTTTGCTCTGTGTTCTCAGTTATTTTTTGTTTGTGTTTATATTTGTTTTTGCTTTTATTCAAAATGTTTTTTTTTCCATACCCACCACTTCTTCCCTTCCTTCTCCTTCTCCCAGTCCTCCATCAGCCTCCCCTTACCCCATTCCCTAGGGAGGGCAAGGGCTCCCAAGGTGAATCAGTTCAGTCTCCAGTTGAAGTAGTACCAAGTCCCTCTCCCCAGTATCCAGGCTGAGTAAGTGTTCCTCTGTAAAGGATGGGCCCTAAGAAGCCAGTTTATGCACCAGGAATAAACTCTGGTTCAACTGCAAGAGGCTTCACAAATTGTCCATGTTGTTCGACTGTCATCTACATTCTGAGGGTTCAGTTTCTTTCCCTGAAGGTTCCTCAGCAATTATTTCAGAGTCACTTAGCTCCCAGTAGCTCAGGTCAGCCATCTCTGTGGGTCTCCTCCTTATGATCCTGATCCCTTTGCTCATATACTCTCTCCTCTTTCTCTTCATCTGGACCAGGAGCTCAACCTGGTGCTTAGCTATGGATCTCTGCATCTGCCTCCATCAAACCTGGATGATAGTTTCAGGTCTTCTATATTTCCCTTTCCTAAGGAGATCCATGTATGTCTCCCTTATGTTCCTCCTGTTACCTAGCTGCTTGAGGGTTTTGGATTGTAGCCTAGTTATCCTTTGCTTTACATCTAAAATCCACTTATGAGTGAGTACATACCAAGTCTATCTTTTTGGGTCTGTGTTACCTCACTCAGGATGATATTCTCCAGATCCATCCATTTGCCTCCAAATTTCAGGATGTCATTTTTTTTTCTGCTGAGCAGTAGTCCATTGTGTAGATGTACCACAATTTTTTAAAGCCATTCTTTAGTTGAGGGGCATCTAAATTGCTTCCAGATTCTGGCTATTAAGAATAATGCTGCTATGAACATATTTAAGCTAATGCCCTTGGGGTAAGAATGTGTATCTTTTGAGTGTATGCCCAATAGTGGTATTGATAGATCATTGAGGAGATTGACTCCCAGTTTTCTGAGGAAGCACCATACTGATTTCCAAAGTGGCTGTACAAGTTTACATTCCCACCAGCAATGGAGGAGTGTTCCCCTTGCTCTGCATTCCCTCCAGCATAGGCTGTCATCTGTGTTTTTAATCTTAGCCATTCTGACAGGTATAAGATAGTATCTCTGAGTTGTTTTGATTTGCATTTCTCTGATGGCTAAAAAATAAGCAATTCTTTAAGTGTCTTTCAGCCATTTAAAATTTTGCTGTTGAGAATGCCATATTTATCTCTGTACCCCATTTTAAAATTAAATTATTTGGGGTGCTGACTTCTAGTTTCTTGAGTTCTCTATATATTTTAGAGACCAGTCCTTTGTCAGATGTAGGGATGGTGAAGATCTTTTCCCATTCTGTAGGCTATCATTTTGTCTTATTGACTGTGTCCTTTGCCTTACAGAAGCTTCTCAGTTTCAGGAGGTCCCATTTATTAATTGTTGTTCTTAGTGTCTGTGCTACTGGTGTTATAGTTAGGAAATTATTTCCTGTGTCAATGCATTCAAGTCTATTTCCCACTTTTTTTTAAATCAGGTTCAGGGTGATTTCAGTTTTGTGCAGGGTGCTAGATATGGATCTATTTTCAATCTTCTACATACTACGATCCAGTTATGCCAGCACCATTTGTTGAAGATGCTGTCTTTTTTCCGTTATATATTTTTGGCTTCCTTGTCAAAAATCAGGTGTTCATAGACTTGTGGATTAATGTCAGGGTCTTCAATTTCATTCCATTGATCCACAAATTTTTTTTATGCCAGTACCAAGCTGTTTTTATTACTGTAATGCTGTAGTATAGCTTGAAGTCAGGGATGGTGATGTCTCCTGAAGTTGATTGATTGAATAGGTTGGTTTTTCTTTTAATCTTTTTTTTTTTTTTTTGAGGTCTGTGAAGAATTGTGTTGGGATTTTGATGGGAATTGCATTGAATCTGTAGATTGCTTTTGGTAAGATTGCCATTTTTACTGTGTTGATCCTACCTATCCAAGAGCATGGCAGATTTTTTTTTTTCATTTTCTGATATCTTCTTCAGTGACTTAGAGTTCTTGTCATATAGATCTTTCACTTCTTCAGTTAAAGTTATCCCAAGATATTTGATGTTATTTGCAGCTATTATAACGGGTGATGTTTCCCTAATTTCTTTTTCAGCTTTTATAATTTGTGTATAGGAAGACCATTGTTTGTTTTTGTTTTAGCTAATCTTGTATTCTGCTACATTGCTGAAGGTGTTTATCAGCAGTAGAAGTTCCCTGGTAGAATTTTGGAGGTCACTTATGCATAACATCATATCATCTGCAAATAGTGATTTTTGATTTCTTTCTTTCCAATTTGTATTCCCTTGATCTCCTTTTGTTGTCTTATTGCTCTAGCTAAAATTTCAAGAACTATATTGAATAGATATGGAGAGAGTGGACAGCTTTGCATTGTCCTGATTTTAGTGGGATTGCTTTGATTTTTCTCTCCATTTAGTTTGATGTTGGCTGTCAGCTTGCTACATATTGCCTTTATCATATAGTTTAGGTATTTTCCCTATATCACTGATCTCTCTAGGACCTTTATAATTAAGGAGTGTTGGATTTTGTCAAAGGCTTTTTCAGCATCTAATGAGATAATCATGTAATCTTTTTCTTCCAGGTTGTTTATATGATGGATGATATTGACAGTTTTTCCTATGTTAAGCCATCCCTGCATTTCTGAGATGAAGCCTACTTGGTCATGGTGGATGATTTTTTTTTATGTGTTCTTGGATTCTGTTTGCCAGTATTTTATTGGTTATTTTTGCATCAATATTCATGAGGGAGATTGGTCTGTAATTCTCTCTTTGTTGAATTTTTGTGTGGTTTGGATATCAGGGTGACTGTAGCCTCATAAAAAGAGTTTAGCAATGTTCTTTCCATTTTAATTGTGTGGAACAATCTGAGGGTTATTTCTTTTTTAAAAAATAATGTATTTTTTATTTTAATGTATTTTATTTTATGTACATTGGTGTTTTGCCTCCATGTATGTCTCTATGAGGGGATCCAATCCCCTGGAACGGGAGTTACAGACAGCTGTGAGGGGCTACGTGGATGCTGGGAATTGAACTCAGGTCCTCTGGAAGAGTAGCAGTGCTCTTAACCACTGTGCCATCTCTCCAGTGAATATTACTATTAGTTCTCCTCTGAAATTTTGGTAGCATTCTGTGCTGAAACCATCTGGCCCTGGGCTTTGTGTGTGTGTGTGTGTGTGTGTGTGTGTGTGTGTGTGTGTGTATTTAGGTCAGTTATCTAGTCTTGATTTAATTTTGATAAGTGGTACCTGTGAAGTACAGGTTTTTGAAGTATGACCTAATGATTCTCTGGATTTCCTTGGTGCCTGTTGTTATATCCCCATTTTTATTTCTGACTTTGTTAATTTAGATACTCTTTCTGCCTCAGGTTAGTTTGAATAAGGGCTTGTCTATCTTGTTGACTTTCTCAAAGAACCAACTCTTTGATTCATCAATTATTTGCATTGTTCTCTTTGTTTCAATTTTATTGATTTCAGCCAAGAGTTTGATTATTTTCCACTGTCTACTTCTGGGTGAATTTGCTTCTTTTTGTTCTAGAGCTTCCAACTGTGCTGTTAAGTCTCTTTTGTGAGATATTTCCAAATTTTTTATGTATGCATCTATGAATTTTCCTCTTAGCTCTGCTTTCATTGTGGCCCATAAGTTTGGGTACATTGTGAATTCATTTTCACTGAATTCTAGGAAGTCTTTAATTTCTTTTTTCACTTCTTCCTTGACCCAGAGGTGATTCCGTTGAGAGATGTTCCGTTTCTATGAGTTTGTAGGTGTTCTGTTGTTGTTGAACTCTAACTTTAGTCCATGGCGACCTGATAGGATACAAGGGGTTATTTCCATTTTTTGCATCTGTTCATATTTGTTTTATGACCAAGTATGTGGTTAATTTTCAGGAAAGTTCCATAGGGTGCTGAGAAGAAGGTATTTTTTTTTTTTTATATTTGGGTGGAATGTTCTGTATATGTATGTTAAGTACATTTCAGTCATAATATCTGTTAGCTCCCTTATTTCTCCATTAAGTTTCTGTCTGGTAAACCTATTCATAGGTGAGAGTGGCATATTGAAATCTCTCACTATTAGTGAGTGGGGTTTGATGTGAGGTTTAAGCTTTATTAATGTTTCTTTTACATATATAGCTACACTTGTATTGAGGTCATAAATGTTTAGGATTGAGATTTTTATCTTAATGAATTTTTGTTGAGATGAATAAGTAGTGTCCTTCTTGAACTCTTTTGGTTGAATTTAGTTTGAAGTCTATTTTTTAGATATTAGGATGGCTACACCAGCTTATTTCTTAGGTCCATTTGATTGGAAAGTCTTTTCCCAACCCTTTACGCTGGAGTCAGTGTCTGTATTTGAAGTTGAGGTATGTTTCTTGTATGCAAAAGGTTGGATCCTGTTTTGTATCCATATGTCTTTTTATAAGTGAATTGAGTTCATTGATATTGATCAGTGACTGTTAATTCGTTTTATTTTTGGTGGTAGTGTATTGTATGTTTCCATCCTTTGGGGTTTCCTTCTGTGGAATTATCTATTGCTTGTGGCTTCATGGATGTATCTAGCTTCTTTAGGTTGGAGTTTTCCTTCTGGTACTTTCTGTAGGGCTGAATTTGTGGATCAATATTGTTTAAATCTTTTTGTCATGAATATCTTGTTTACTCCATCTCTGGTGATTGAGAGTTTTGCTGGGTATAGTAGTCTGTGCTGGAATCTGTGGTCGCTTAGTATCCTTAGAACCTCTGTCCAGGGCCTTCTGGTCTTCATTGAGAAGTTGGGTATTATTCTGATAAGCCTGCTCTTATAAGTTACTTGGCCTTTCTTCTTTGTTGATCTTAAAATCCTTTCTTTATTCTGTATGCTCAGTGTTTTGATTATTATGTGGTAAGCAAAGTTTTTTGGGAGGGAGTCTAGTCTATTTGGTGTTCTGTAAGCTTCTTGTATCTCCATAGGTATTTTCTTTTTTAGGATGGGAAAGTTTTCTTCTACAATTTGGTTGAATATATTTTCTGTGACTTTGAGCTGGTATTCTTCTATTTCTATTATTCTTAGGTTTTTGTCTTTTTTCATGGTGTACCAAATTTCCTGGGCATTTTGTTTAATTATAGTGTGTTCTCAATTGTTAAGGAATATATGTCAAACTGTGTGAATAGTACTGCAGAAGTCTTTATCATAGACCTAATTTGCTGTTTATTGCATCCCTCTTTATTAGTTCTTTCTCCCAACCCCATTTTTTTTAACTAAAGCACATCCCCAAATTATTTCATAAAGCATCTATCAAATTTTAAATGTTTTTATTATGTCAGTATTGTTTAGCTGGGTATAAAAATTTATATTGCTCTCTCCTTTCAGCACTGGAAGACCCTACCTGGCCTATGGTCTTTGAGAAGAATCTGCCACTAGGATAATTTAAAATTGTGTCACTATTCTCTTTGACTTTTGTTAGTTTTTATATTTTTCTTTTTAAAATGATATATCCACTTGTTCTACAACTTTGCTATACTGTGTCAAGATTGATCTTATTTTTATACGATGTAGAATGTCTTTATGTATGCTGTGAATTGCTATTGGATAATAAAGGAATTGTTTTGGCTTATAGCAAGCCAGCTTATAGGCAGGTGGGAAATCTAAGCATAGATAAAGGGGATGAAGGGCAGAGTTATCAGGGAGACACTGCAAACTGCCACCAAGAGAGCAAGATGTAAAAGTACAGGTAGGCCATAAGCCAGGTGGCAAAACACAGATGAATGAAAATGGGTTAAATTGAAAGAGCTAGGAGGCAATGAACCTGATCCATAGGCTGAACAGTTTGTATATAAGTGTCTGAGTCTTTTGAGGGACTAAGCAGCTGTGAGTGGATCTTGGGCTAGGATGGATCAGAAATTGTTACTATATTTGTATATACATTTATTTAGCTAGTATATGATTTATGATATATAAGTTCTCTCTATGTCATTATATTCTTCCGGAGCCCTGAATACATTTATCCCCCTGACACTAATCTTTATTTCTCCTAACTTTTCATTCATTTAATTTTTAAAAGATTTATTTTTAATTATATTATGCATATGTATCTCTGTGTGTATATGTGAACATGCTTGTGAATGTCCATGGAAACCAGAAGAAAGCATTGGATTTCCTGGATCTGGAGTTGTAGGTGGTTATGAGCTGCCCAGCAAGGGGCTGAGAACTGAACTCTGGAAGAGGAGTATACTGCTTTTACTGCTGAGCCATCTCTTCAGCCCTCATTCATATCTTAATATCATATTACTCTGTACTTTAATATCAGAAAATGCTTGCACCAATGTAAAAATTTCACTAACTTTATCTTGTCTGGCATGCATACTATCACGTTAACTGAATTTGTGCACTCAGAACTGCATTCGCTTGTCATAGAGCCATACACAGCTAGGACATGGTCCTGCTATGCTTAAGTTTTCATTGGCAGAACCGAATAAGAAGGATGGCTTGTATGTCCAGTTCATCGAATGTTCTTTTCACCTCCTATGGCTGCAATTTATATTTATAGGATGTCTAGTTGTTTATATTTCTTAACCATTGAGTTTTAACTTAGTCTGGCTTTTCTATTTTGCTAGTATTTTTAAAGTATGCTACTAATCATTACTTTCTTGAGGTTCTTAAATATATTTACTTCAAAATAATTTTAAAAGCAATTTATGACTGTATTTTTAAAACATTTAATTAATTTTCTGTAATTGGGTTTGTTACCTAGACCTTGCTATTTTTCATGCTCTATTTTTTTCTTTTATTAGATTAGCTCACTCTGTATAGCCCAGGCTGGCTTTAGGTTTACTCATGGATGCTCATGGGTAAGCCACCATACGCATCCTTGTTCTGAAGTTTACTTTTCATATTCATCAGAGAAGAAGTTTCTTCTTTGCTTTCTCGGCTGATCCTATCCTAGTGGGCAGTTTTGGAGTAGCCTCCACTATGCATGTACTTACATCCTACCAGGTTTGCAGCTAGAAGTTCAGGGCTCCTGTCCTGCAGAGATAGTCATTCAGCCACCTGAAAGTTTGTCAGCTTTGGCCACATGTCATGCTCTGCCTCCGCTAACCCCCATATATGCATGGTTTGCAAGGCACCTTTCCCGTGAAATAGCTCTTTCCCAGTGTGAAGTTGGATATGATTCCTTGCTATGCATGGGATACTTTCACTTTTGTTATCCTGAGCATTATCAAGTTTATTCTATCTAACTCTGACAAGGAGTTCCTCTATGGTGCTCGGTCCTCTTCTCAGAAGACTCTGGCCATCACTCTATATTGCTAGAGGAAGGCTGCTGAATGGTGATGGTTGCTTATTTGTTTTCTGTTTTTGAGACAGGGTTTGGCATGTAGCCTAGGCTAGCCTGAAACTTACAGTGACCCTCTGTTTCCATCTCTAGTGCTGGGGTTATTGGTGCACATCATCATACTTACCTCAGCTAAGTGATGTTTGATCACTTCATTATCCCACCATAGAGAACAAATCAAGTACAACAGAAACAATTTAAACTTATTTGAGAAAGAGAAACCATAAGAATCTGACCCAGGAGCCACCACTCTAGAGCTTATATATCTTGGAGGACAGAGATAAAAGGAGTCCTTTTTCTCATCGGAAATGTGATCTCTTTGGTTGGTTACTCTAGTTACTTCTGGAAGGTTCTCCTTAGCCATTGAACAATATAGCAGATCTATAAAGTGCTTTGGGGAGAAAGATACTGTGAGAGGTTTACTAATTATAAGTCCATTCTATATTTCATGGTTTTAAGAATTTGGGTGTTCTTAGTGGTTAAGTATAGATGCTTCTTAATTTTTGGTGAGATTCTATCCTATTGAACCCATTGTAAGCTGGAAACATCAAAGTCCAAAGTATATTTTACCCACATAGCTTACCAAACATTCTAGCTTAGCAACTCAGCACAGTGTCAAATATTGGTTGTTTATATTTTGATCTTGTGGTTCACAGGGAACAACTGCTAAGTGTGGGTGTTCTGCATTGTGACAGGATATCACAGCACATCATTGGCCTGGGAAAGGTCAAAATTCAAAGTATGGTTTGAGCCAAATACATACCTTGTGCATCAGCATAAAGTCAACAATTATAAATTGAAAGATCATAATTTGGGGACATTCTGTAGTCATGGGCTTTTACCCATACATGAGTTTCTTTGGAAATACGTAACTTTAAAAAAAAATGTTTCAATCTATATATCCTTAACTTCAAGGTCAAGTAACTAATGTCTAGAAAACTACCAACTCTATGATCAACTCTTGAGAAATTTTCTCTCTTAAAAATAGGATGGAGCTTTGTTTGTTCCTCAGCTCTTGGCTTTATTATGCTCTGCTATGCACCAAATGAGTTAAAGGACTTCCCAAGTCATAGCAATGCCTTTTCACTCTTCACGTTCACAGGGGCTAATTTCTACTTGGTGAAATTTCACAGAAGATTTGGGGATTCTAATATCTTGCACAGATATATCTAGAGCCATCCTGTTGTGTTTCAGATAAGCATAACATATTCTATCTTATTTTACATCAACTAATTCTACATTTTGAAATTCCAAAATTCCAAATTCCAAAATCTGTTGTGTAAAGTGCCCAAATTTGGGACAATTCTGTATTGACTAAGATTTCTGCGGGTTGAGTGATTAAAATTTTTAAATAAATCTGGTTTATGCAAATAAAAGATTTGATTAATACAAATCACGTGTGAGTTTGTTTTTCTTTGCTTGGATGGCATTGTTAGTATTTGGCAGTTGGCTGATTTTCTCCTCATTGTTCTTACTTCCTGGAATGGTTTCCTGTCTACAGTATATGAATCACTGCCAAACAGACTAAAGTGCTTCTGGGTTTTCTATATTCTCTTTTAGATAACATTTAATAGAGGCTCATTGTTGTAGAATATTACTTTAAGATATGTTTGTCTGTGCTATAGAACACTTGTTTAATGATTCAGAGATGTGTTGTATTCTTTCATGTTGCATTTGTTTAACTCTGTGAAGCTGTGTTACTTTCCTGTTTAAAGCACCTGATGGTCAATAAAGAACTAAATGGGCAATGGCGAGGAGGGGGAAGATAGATGGGGCCGGTGGACAGAGAGAAGGAAAGGAAGGAACAGTCTTGGGGGAAAAGAAGAAAGAGCAAGAGGGATCAAGAAGGACACTAGGAGTCAGCCACACAGCCACGCAGCCACACAGCCACACAGCCACACAG